>CAKAOH010020740.1:0-14556 GCA_916701665.1 Sebastiscus tertius
AAATAAAATAAGTGTTGCATATTGGCACAAATTACTGGGGAAAGTCACTACACCTTATTATTTTTTATTAAGAGTATTTTATAAAATCAGGTATTGCATTTTTATTTCATATTGTCCACATCCCTGCAGACTGTTTGAATAACCTGAACAAAGTGAACAAATTCTCAATAAAATAGAAACAAAGAAAGTTTCCACTGGATTTGTCTTTTTTTGGTCAACATTTACTCAAGTACTAAATCTAAGTAAAGTAAAAGTACCTCAAAATACTTGAGTATTTCCACTTCATGCCTCTTTACATACTTTACTTCTACTCCGCTACATCTCAGAGGTAAATACTGTACTTTTAACTTTGTCTGACAGCTTTAGTTACTTTTCAGATTACAGTTTTCCATCTCCTTCCTGTCCAGTGAAAACCACGTTTCTCCAGATGTGTTGATGTTGAATGTTTGTGATAAACTGAAGGATGAAGTGTTCCTTTATTTGTTGAGAAAATCCTTCTTTAAGCTAAATAAACTCTTTAGAAAAACCTCTTGGATCAGCTGGAAAATGCATCGTCACAAACCTGAAAACAGGCTGTTATTCAGACTTTTTAGAGATACGTGGTTCTCACAGGACAGCAACGCTACAAACACATGATGATCTTACGAACCATGATGCATTGCTGTAGATTAAACTAGTGCACAGTATATAAAGGAGTTAAAATGCAACATACACATTAATGCAGCAGTAGTATTAATCCAGAAACATCAGATATAATAGTAAAACACTGACAGGGAACATTTTACTGCTCAATCAATACTTTTACTATCAGTACTTCATGCATATTGGGCTCTAAGTAAGGGTTTTGAATGCAGGACCTTTACTTGTAGTAGAGAAAATAAAGGATCAGGTCTGAATACTTCCTCCACCACTCCCTGTTGGCGACGGGCCACTGAGAGGTGGAGCAACACTGAAAGAGGAGAGCTTCAACGTCACATTTCCTGGTATGAAAGTGAAAGTTTGTCTGAGCGACAGCAGAGCTGCAGTCGAGACGAGTCTCTCTGTTTCTCCCTAAGGAAACATTCAACTGAATCCAGCAGCTTTTTATCAACAACACAGCAGAATCTCTGCCAAACACTGGTGAGTACACTGACCTACAGAGACTAGATGCACTAACTAAATATAGTTCAAACCAGAATCTGACTGTTTTACATCTGTCTAAAGAATAGATCAAAACAAGCTGGAAATGTTGCCAGAAATACTAAACAGAGGTAAACCACAGTGACTGAACTCCAGCTAGTTAAGGTTAGACAGAATACAGTCACAGCTAGCATTAGCTTGAGCTAATTCACAGACCTGTTTCCTGTCTGAACTCCAAACCTCAGCTCTACTCAGACAGGAAGTTCCCCTCAGGGCAAATGTTTCACTGAGGTTCATCGGTGGCTGTGGGGGTTGTGGAGAGAAATGATATTATATATGTAATGTCCTGCAGTCCAGAGCAGTAGCTTCCATCTTTTCTTCTGCACATCGAATGTGTCTGATTCTCTGCTCTCTGTATCTTCATCCTCTCTCTCTGATCCTCCTCTTCTTCCTCTTTGTCCAAGCTGACTCTCTGACTCTAACGCTCTTTGGACAGAGAAGGTGATCTTTATTTTGCTCTGCTCCCTCAGACGCTTCAATAAAACAATTAATAAAGTAAATTACTGTATAAATATATCACAGTAAATTGCAATGAATGTGTTAAGTTCAATATTTAAAATATTTTTAAATATTTTCACTCTGATAACAATATAAGCAGCACGGTAGCAGTATTATTATAATATTTAATGTGTTATGTGGCAGTATTGGAGGGATCACATTGTGTTGTTTGTGGTTTAAAATGTAATTATATTATGATTTTACTTATTTAAATTATGATATTAACAAGAACCAGAGGGCTTGGGATGTGATCACTGCAATGCTTAAGACATCATATCAGTTTATTGCAGTTTATTATTATTTTGACTATAATTTGAATAACTAACAAGCAGCTAATAGCCATGGCCCTCCCTCCACCATCAATAATGATATTATATTATATTCTCACTAAAGGTAGGGAGCATTGGAGAAAATAAAAAGCAAAGGCTGACCTTTTCCAACCATTACATTTAAAAGCAAACCGTGACTCTTAAACCTCGGCCCTCTGACACCCCTTCACTCGTTGGGGGAAAAAAAGCAAACTACCAGCCAACTTACTGTGTCTGTTTGATTTTATTAAAAAAATAATCAAAAGATATGTAATGACTGTTTGTTTTTTGTCCTTAGAGTGTAGATATGTCTGCTGCCAGCTGTCTGCTGACTGAAGATCAGTTTCGGTGCTCCATCTGTCTGGATGTGTACACTGATCCAGTCAGCACACCATGTGGACACAACTTCTGTAAAACCTGCATCACTCAACACTGGGATATTAATGTCCGGTTTCAGTGTCCCAACTGTAAAGAGCTTTTCTACACTAAACCTGAGCTGCAGGTCAATACTTTCATCTCTGAGGTGGCTGCTCAGTTCAGACAGTCAGCTCAACAGAAAGCCAGCAGCAGCAGCTCAGAGCAACAAGCTGCCAAACCGGGAGAAGTTTCCTGTGACGTCTGCACTGGAACCAAACTGAAGGCCCTGAAGTCCTGCCTGGTGTGTCTGGACTCCTACTGTGAGACTCACCTGGAGCCTCATCTGACAAGGTCAGGTCTGAAAAAACATCAGCTGATCGACCCTGTGGAGAATCTGGATGGCAGGATGTGTACGAAGCATGATAAACTGCTGGAGCTGTTCTGTAAGACCGACCAGATGTGTGTCTGCATGCACTGCACTGTTTTAGACCACAAGACACATGATGTTGTTCCTCTGAAAGAAGGATATGATGGAAAGAAGGCCGAGCTGGGGAAGACAGAGGCTGAAATTCAGCAGATGATCCAGAAGAGACGACTGAAGATTCAGGAGATGAAACACTCAGTGGGGCTCAGTAAGGAAGATGCAGACAGAGAGATAGCAGATGGTGTTCAGGTCTTCACCGCTCTGAAGGAGTCTGTTGAGAAAAGCCAGGCCGAGCTCATCGACACCATCAAAGAGAAGCAGAGAAAGACAGAGAAACAGGCTGAAGTCTTCATCAAAGAGCTGGAACAGGAAATCTCTGAGCTGAAGAAGAGAAACACTGAGGTGGTGCAGCTTTCACGCTCTGAAGACCACCTCCACCTCCTCCAAAGCTTCACATTCCTGAACGCTGCTCCACCCACCAAGGACTGGACAGGAGTCAGCATCCGTCCACCTTCATATGAGGGGACTGTGGTGAGAGCTGTGAATCAGCTGGAGGAGACGCTCAGTAAACAGATGAAGAAGCTGCTCGCTGAGGCTGAGCTGAAGAGGGTCCATCAGTCTGCAGTAGATGTGACACTTGATCCTGATACAGCAAATCCTGACCTCATCCTGTCTGATGATGGAAAACAAGTTAAACATGGTGATGTAAAGAAGAATCTCCCAGACAACCCAGAGAGATTTGATACTGGTGCTTGTGTCTTAGCAAAGCAGAGTTTCTCTTCAGGAAGGTTTTACTACGAGGTTCAGGTTAAAGCGAAGACTGACTGGGATTTAGGAGTGGTCAGAGAGTCGATCAACAAGAAGGGAGAAATCACAGCGGCTCCTCAGAATGGTTACTGGTCAATATGTTTGAGGAATGAAAATGAGTACTACGCTTTTGCTGGCCCTTCAGTCCGTCTCTCTCTGAAGTGTCAGACTGAGAAGGTGGGGGTGTTTGTGGATTATGAGGAGGGTCTGGTCTCCTTTTATGATGTTGATGCTGCAGCTCTTATCTACTCCTTTACTGGCTGCTCCTTCACTGAGAAACTCTTCCCATACTTTGGTCCCGGTCTTAACTATGGTGGTAAAAACTCTGCCCCTCTGATCATCTCTCCTGTCAATCACACTGAGTAGAACAACCATTTGATTTTCTCCAGAAATATTCTCTATCATTTAATGTAATGAATGTATATTATTGGTGATTTAGGGTGTATACATTGTTGATTTATCAAATTCTGATTAATGAGTTTTTTGCTTTTTTCTGTAAATGTTTTTCTCTGATGTGTCACATTGCTACGTACTACAACACACAGATTTTACAGCACTGATTGATATTATCTAATGTAGACAAATGTATTCTAATAACTGCATTACTGCAAGACTGTTAAATCCTCTCTGTACCTCTCTGCAGACTGTTTGTATAACCTGAACAAAGTGAACAAATCCTCAATGGAATAAAAACAAAGAAAGTTTCCACTGGATTTGTCTTTTTTAGGTCAACATTTACTCAAGTACTGAACTTAAGTAAAGTAAAATTACCTCAAAATACTTGAGTATTTCCATTTTATGCTACTTTATACTTCTACTCAACTACATCTCAGAGGTAAATATTGTACTTTTTAACTCCACTACATTTGTCTGACAGCTTTAGTTACTTTTCAGATTACAGTTTTTCATCCCCTTCCTGTCCAGTGAAAACCAAGTATCTCCAGATGTGTTGATGTTCAATGTTTGTGATAAACTGAAGATTGAAGTGCTCCTTTATGTGTTGAGAAAATTCTTCTGAAGCTAAATGAACTCTTTAGAAAAGCCTCTTGGATCAGCTGGAAAATGCATCGTCACAAAGCTGAAAACAGGCTGTTTTTTTGATACCATGAAAAGAGATATGTGGTTCTCACAGGACAGCGATGCTACAATCACATGATGATCTTATAGTGCTTATACAGCAAATGTGCCAAAAGGCTAATTTCCTGTAGTCCCTCTGCCAGATGTCACATTAAAGTAACAATAAAGCAATCAACATGTAAAATCATTACAGGAGAAGGATGGTGAAATGTGAAGCAGCCATTAAAAGCTTAAATGCTAAAATTAGGGCCGTCAATCTATTCAAATATTTAATCGCGATTAATCACAAATTAATAGCACACGTTTATCTGGTCAAAATGTACCTTAAAGAGAGATAATTGAAGTATTTAATACTCTTATCAACATGGCAGTGGGGAAATATGCTGCTTTATGCAAATATATTTATATATGTATTATTGTAATTCAATTAAAAACACAAAACAGTGACAAATATTGTCCAGAAACCCTCACAGGTTGTCACAGTGTGTCAGTGTGTTGACTTGACTATGACTTGCCCCAAACTGCATGTGATTATCATAAAGTGGGCATGTCTGTAAAGGGGAGACTCGTGGGTACCCATCTCATCTCTCATCTGCAACCGCTTATCCCGTTAGGGGTCGCGGCGGGGCTGGAGCCGATCCTAGCCAACATTGGGCGAAGGCGGGGTACACCCTGGACAGGTCGCCAGTCCGTCGCAGGGCTGACACATAGAGACAGACAACCATTCACACTCACATTCACACCTACGGGCAATTTAGAGTCAACAATTAACCTAACCTGCATGTCTTTGGACTGTGGGAGGAAACCGGAGTACCCGGAGAAAACCCACGCTAACACGGGGAGAACATGCAAACTCCACACAGAAGGGCCCCAAGCCGGATTCAAACCTGCAACCCTCTAGCTGTGAGGCGCCAGTGCTAACCACTGCACCACCGTGCAGCTCGTGGGTACCCATAGAGCCCATTTTCAATCACATATCTTGAGGTCAGAGGTCAAGAGACCCCTTTGAAAATGGCCATTCCAGTTTTTCCTCGCCAAAATTTAGCGCAAGTTTGGGGCATTATTTATCCTCTTTCCTAACAAGCTAGTATGACATGGTTGGTACCGATGGATTCCTTAGGTTTTATAGTTCCATATGATACCAGTATCTTCACTGTAGCTTTAAAACCAAAAGATCGATTGCGATAATGTGTTAAAGAAATTAGTGGCATTAAAACAGCGTTAGATTATCACGTTAACTTTGACAGCCTGCTAAAAGTGATGAACAGAGCAGGAAATGATGCAAGCAATTAATACAAAACAAACATCTTCAGAAGACAATCAGCAGTTATAGTAACACATAACATATAATCACATTACAGTACAGAAGACAGAGGTAAAGACGATAGTATGTAAAGGACAAAGGACAATGAGGAAAGATACTATAAATAATATAGAAGTCTTGTCCTGATTCATCTCTGAACCAGAGAACCAAGACTGTTTTCTGCTCTGTCAAACTTCTGAGTGACTCTAAACTTTCTTTAGGGACAAAACCGGTCGGGTTTCTCAGCTAAGACGCTCCGGTCTCGTCCCACCTCTAAAGTGCGAATGAATCACTTGTTCAAACTTTTGATGCCCCATTCATCTTCATCCGGCCAGTGGATGCTAGGGTCGATCGGTGCCGATATCACCGAATCACAGAGCCACACAAAACGTCTTAATAAGCACGGTCAGCGCTGGAGACAGTTGCGGCATCAATATAGATAAGACAGCTGAGAGTAAGAGCTGTAAGGCTTCTCTTAGCAGTGGTGGAATGTAACCAAGTACATTTACTCAAGTACTGAACTGAAGTATAAACTTGAGGTACTTGTACTTTACTTGAGTCTTTTCTTCTCATGCCACTTCCTACTTCTACTCCACTACATCCCAGAGGCACTTTTTTCTGCACTACATTTATTTGACAACTTTAGTTACTTTGCAGATTCAGATTAATAATACAAAATGTAATTAACAAATAGTTATGATGTTTTGTTATGGATAAATATAGGACTTGACTGCTACCCAGCAGTATATATAGTGAGAAAACAACATTTACTAGCTTCAACTTTGTGATGAAGTGATGAACACATTAATGCATCAATAATAATAATCCAATGATGTATATCATTCTGACATGGGCCATTCTGCACAATGTGTACTTTTATTTTTGGTACTTTAAGGTTATTTTGATGTTAATACTTTGAGTGCATGATTTTTACTTGTGTATTTCTACACTGTAGTACTACTACTTTTACTTAAACCTGCAGTAGGCAGAATATTTTTGGCATCATTGAGCAAATATTCCATAATAACCTTTCAGCATATTGTAATTCAAGTGTTCTGAGAGAAAACTAGACTTCTGCACCTCATTATAGCTCTGTTTTCAGGCTTTAAAAAAATCTAACCTGTGACGGGAGACTTTGACCAATCACAGGTCATTTCAGAGAGAGAGAGCGTTCCTATTGGCTGTTCATTCAACGGAGGCAGCTGTCAATCACTCGCAAACGGCGATCAACTGGTCAGTCTAGACTGTAATCAAATATGAATCAATATTCTGTTACTGTAATGCCTATTTCTCTCCTAATTTTTTTTAGAAACATCTTGTAGTGTAGAAGTTACAAAACCACAGAAGAAGACATGTACTGCAGCCTGGATGTGCCAAACCATGGAGAGAGTTTGTCAACAGACATGTTTTCAGTGTTCTTAAGTATCTTACAAAAAAGTTATTCCTCCCTTTTCATTCGTTTCCAACGAATGACCAGCAACACATGTCAATTTCCACTTCTTACATGCATACAGTCTTTTCAAAATAAACTTCCATCTTCACAAGAAACAACTTCCTTAGGTTTAGGCAACAAAACTACTTAGTTAGGTTTAGGAAAAGATAGTTAGGTTTAGGTAACAAAGTACTTATTTGGATTTAGGAAAAGATCAACTTAGTTAGGTCTAGGCAACAAAACTATTTAGTAGGGTTTAGGAAAAGATCGACTTAGGTTTAGGAAAAGATCGACTTAGTTGCGTTTAGGAAAAGATCAACTTAGTTGGGTTTAGGAAAAGATCGACTTAGTTGGGTTTAGGAAACAAAACTACTTAGTGAGGATTAGGAAACAATCGTGGTTTGGCTTAAAATAACTCCGGAGGTGGCCTTACTTAAGTACATAAATTACGTGACAAATAAATCAACTTTAACACAATTTACAGTGCGTTACTTCGCAAACTATTCCCAAAATATTTGCAAAAATGTCTTTATTTTCCATAAATGTCTGAACTTTCCTAAAGTGTGAAAACTTTCCACAAGTGTCTAAATTTACAAATTTGTCTGAACTTATAAAAATTATTCAAACTTTCAAAAAAAGGTATACATTCAGTATACACACAAAATGTCCAGATTTTCCAAAAATGTTGCAGTTTACAAAAACATGTTCATTTTTCAAAGATGCCCTCACTGTCCAAAAATGTCTGATCTTTAAAAAAAAAAAAAGTATTCACTTTTAGAAACTGTCAAAATATTTTTTCAAAAATACTTACAATAATGTCTTTACTTTGAAAAAAATGTTGTTTTCCAAAAATATTCATACTTTCTTCTTGGCGTTTGCCGCTCTTTATATTTCCTGGTTAACAATTATGTGAATTACACACAAATTGATTTCATGGGATAAACACGAATTACAGTGCATTACTTTTTGTAGATATAACTACAAACAGTGTATGAGACAGTCAGTTTAGAGGTGGTACATGGGTTTAAAGACCTGTCAATCAATCAAACAGCAGGATCCAATCAGGATTCAGTCCCTCTTTACCTGTACTGTAGGTAGGTCAGTTTGTGTTAAAGCCAAAGTCATCTGTTAACGGAGCTGTCAATCACACACACACACACACACACGCAGCATGGAGACAAATGACTTATCGATCAGCTGATTCATAAACACAGCAGGAAAATATTCAGCTGTTCCACATTTGCATGATGGAATGAACATTGAATATCTGTCAGCCTCCACACACTCATTAGCATATTTCACGCCTTCAATTAGCTCTGACACAATTGGCTACTGAGTTTGCAAAAAATAAATCTTTGTACAAGGTTACTGGCTGTGTGTGTGTGTGTGTGTGTGTGTGTGTGTGTGTCTGTGTGTGTGTTTACAAACTGCAGTCTAAGCAGGTAACATGCAAAGCAGCTGATTCAATGAGAAAATGACAAACAGCGAGTCAAGCCCAGTAGTGAAGGTGTTTTTTTCATCATTTTAAACTTTTTAATTAGATAAACTTTTAAGAGATGACAGGAAATGAGAGGAGAGAGAGAGAGAGAGAGAGAGAGAGAGAGAGAGAGAGAGAGAGAGAGAGAGAGATGAGGACTGACATGCAACAAAGGTCTCGAAAGGTTCACTCTTGACTTTGGAAATAGAAAATTGAAAATTTGCAATGATGTCTGATTGTAATGACAAGATGTTTTTAAAAAGGCCCTTCTCACCTTGAGATGCAAGAGGCTGCATAATACAATCTAATATGCACTATGATATGAATTTATAAGATGAAGTGCTGTAATACTGTTAATACGCCTGTTTGAAGCTGTAAGACATGAGCAGCTTTGAGCAGCTCGTGTGAGGCTATGTCCATATTTCATATCATCTATGGCTCAAACTAGACAATTACAGGGTTTTAATGTAGTAAATTAAAGTGGCAGTATATTTTTGACATCATTAGGCAAAAAATCCATAATAATATCCAAAAACGTCAATTTTTCACAAATATTTGAGCTTTCGAAAATGTCTTTACTTTCAAAAAATGTTGTTTTCCAGAAATGTCCATACTTTCCAAACTGGTGTACACAATTTCCAAATTTTACAAACAATTCTGGAACACAAACAATTCCCAAACGTTCAAGAAACACTGCATGGATGAACTTTTCTGCAGCAAAGTTGCTGCTCTGATCAGGTTGGTCTCATTAAATTAATGCAGTGTTGTCATGAGGAGACTCTGAACTGTGAATCTCTTCATAACGTTCTTGTTAGACCACCTTTTCTCCCGTCTGTTATCGACTTGCTGACGTTGTGGCGACAAACTAATGATGTCGTGAAGGCGGAGAATTAAAGGAGAAACATTCGGAAACAGATCTCACAGCTGCTGGATTTCCTGCTGACGACTGCAGAATCAGAGCGTAGACGTGCAGATGAAAACGTTCACCACACACCAGGTGAAGAGTTATTAATATTCACGACAGGACTGATGTTACAGTGTGTGTATTTATATCATTAAATGATTGGCAGCTACATGAAAACTGAGGTTTATACATTTCTGTTTTGTGTATAAATTAGACATTGAATATGTGAATTCTTGACCACCAGATGTAATATCTAAAACATATTGGTGTATTTCAATACAAATTGAAGGTTTCTGATTGTTCCTCAATCAAAATGTCCCACTTTACTTTACTTTCTCTCTCTCTAGATCATTTATAAAAAAAACCTCCCCCCGACCTCGAGGTCGCAATCTTCCAGCAAGGACACCGCCCCGTCACTGAATCGAGCGGCAGCCGCTGTCATCTTTTCGATATTCAATCGGTGACCTGCTCACTTTATCTGCTTTCATTTTCCCCCCCCGTCTGTAATGAAATGAAGAGCAAACAGGCCGCCTGTCCTCCGTGCATCAATGAGGGCGCTGACGAGAAGATAATCAAATTGTTCATTTTCAATTTTTCATTTCTTTCATTATTTAAAAAGTCGCTGTCAGCTGCTCGGCCTCAGACTGACCTTCACTGATTATTATTTGTGCAACACTTGCTCTGTCAATTCTCCACCTCTCACCTCCTCCTCCTCCGCCACTCTTCATCATCTACTTTCAGCCCCCTGTCAAACCTTCATCTGGCCTCCTTAAACTGAAGAGTAAATAACCACCACCCCATAAATCGGTTCATTACTTTACATATCATAATATAAGTTGGCATCCCAGGTCTCCGTATCATTCATATTGTGCCTTCGTTTTTCCGTTTTTATTGAAGCTACACTGGCTGAAAACAACGACTCAAACTTTGATTACTTAAGTTTAACGAAGAAATAACGAAAAGTCCAGACAATTTATTAAGAGTGCACATTTAAAAACAACAAATGTCAGATAAAAAGGGCGGGGAGATATATTAAATTATTTCAATTCATTTGAATCTTTTCCAATTTCATTTTGTATTTTTTTTTTAAACTGCTTCGCAAATACTGTTGAGAATGGGGATACTGGAAGGGGGCGTAAATGTATACATGAAGACCTTATGTATTGTACTGATTAACACATTCAACTCATCAAATCAGTGTCAGTTTTGGACGTGTCAAGAACAGTGCGTCAGTTTGCGCTTGTTACGTGCATACAGCCTCTTTTCAAAGTAGACTTCCAACGTAGGTTTACTTAGTTTACAAAAGTACTTGGTTAGGTTTAGGTAAAGATCGTGATTGGGGTTAAAATAAGTTATGTAACTGGTGTTTTTTTAACTACGGAAGTTACGCAACAAAACCATGGTAAAATAAGTCAACATTTGCTTGGTTTTATACAGGACATGATCAGCGGTCTCCTGGGTGTTCGTTTGTGTCCCGTATTCACAATGTTCAGTTTCATTTTCACTGTACAAACGTAGTAGTTTCAGCCTGACCATGTAGTTCTTTCCTAAACCTGACTGTAGTGGTTTTGTTGCCTAATCCTAAAGTGACGCCGAGGGGCGTTATGTGACGAGTTGGGATGAGAACGTGTTGGTTTTGAAGATAATCGTAAAGATAATCAATTTCATCCGAATGGGTTATTTTTCCAAGATTGATTTACAGCCTTGGTGTGTGTGTTAGTAATCTGTTCCAGTGATGAAGTGGGTGTCATTCCCCTTTAATATGAACTCAGTCTGCTGTCAGCGACATTTCAGGAGGAATCATTCACATCTTATTTCAGATGTTAAAGCAGCAGGACAGTCGGTGTCTGCAGCCCTGAACACTGACTGACAGATAAATGCTTTTATAACCTCCACCCCATCCACCCCTCCACCCAGGGCTGGTGGTGATTGAGCAGGGCGGCTGCAGAGGTTAAAGGTCAAGTGAAGGAGGGATACAGTCCATCAGCTCCAACAGTCTGAGCAGAGAGGATGAAACCAGACATCAGAGTCAAACTCCCAACTGAGACAAATCTATTAGAGGAAGAGTCGAGGAGGAGGAGGAGGAGGAGGAGGAGGTTGTGGTACTTCTACTCTCCATCACGGTGGATGCAAAAAAAGTCTATAATAATTTAAGTCTTATAACTAAATAGCTATAATTATAAACTTTAAACACTACTGAATAAATTCATGGCATTGAAATACTTTTCTTGCATATGTCTGAATTTATGCAGTTTTAATTCTATTTAAAATGCCAACTAAGTAATTTCATGTTGTGCAATTAAAAAAACAAAACAAAACTGACAAATTGATTTTGAAGTATAAATTGAGACAGAAAAATGTAAGTGTCTAATATTAAAAGAAATAAAAATAAAATAAAGCTGTTCATACTTCAGACATTTTCAGATAAAAAAATACAAATAAAATGAATAAATAAATAAATAAATAAATAAATAAATAAATAATCAGTGAAACCACAGTGATAAATATCTATTCCACACCCTGACAACCAAACTCATCTCTGCCCTGCTAAAAGTACCTCTGCCACTTCAACCTCTGGCTTAGCTGTAAGCTGTGTGTGTGTGTGTGTGTGTGTGTGTGTGTGTGTGTGTGTGTGTGTGTGTGTGTGTGTGTGTGTGTGTGTGTGTGTGTGTGTGTGTGTGTGTGCACACTTCCTAGGAACTAACAACAACAACCTTCTCTTTCACCTGAACACACAGTTATCAGGATCAGTGAAGCCAGACGACCCAAAGAGAGACGGACCAAGTTAAACTCCCTGATCTCTTCACGTCCTCCTCCCTCCAATTTTAAATTCTCCTCCATGTTTCCTCCTCTGCCGCCTAATAACTCACCGCAGTCATAAATATATGAATCAAAAGCTTATAAATTAATATCCAGCAGGCTTGTCGGAAACAGTTTGTGGCGTAATTCATCTTCTGAGCTCATGATCGGGTTATGTAACAAAATATGAGAGCAATCCATAACCGACGACCTTGTTATTCCCCCCCCCCTCCGAGGTCACCGCTAATTGGTGGTGGGAACGAGCGAGTAAGCGAGCGGCGTCCGACTGCAGGCGTCAATAAAACGATTTCCTGCTCCCACGCAGTGCAGCGTTTACAAAAGGAAACCAATCAGGGTTCAGAGGTCAAAGGTTGAGAAAAGATGGAGATTATCCATTAAGGATATTTTCTTTTCTCTTGTTCTTTAGCTATTTTTTTTATTTCAGTTGTGTTTTATTTTTTGATTATTTTCACCAGTTAGCTCCCTGCCATTCCACCCTCTTTTTTAGAGGGGGTAAAGGTGGGGGACACGGGGAGATAGCAGGTCAACAGTAGATGTCACATAAAAGTGGTGTACATCATCTGAAAGCTGAGAACCTGAAGATTAATGTGAGAAGCAGCTCAGCACTGTGTGTCAAGTTGTTCTACTCATTAATAAGAACTATAAATTAAATAATGAATTAATTAAAATAAATTGTGAAAGTGTATCAGGGTTTAGAACATTATGATAGAAGTTTGTGATGGTCATTCCCATGCTTTATTATGTCTCATAAATTGTTGCAGCAATTTTTGGGTTGATACCATTTGTTACACCAAGTTGGTGCTAAATTTAATATTTTTTTTTTACCACTCAAGAATTGATAAAAATGAACAATAATCCCTCAAAGATACCACATTAAGACACCAAGACCTTGAGGAACACCATAGAAAATGCCATACTGTGATTTGGTTTCAATTGCATTTTTCAGCAAGTGCTTCTGTTCTGGAAACTGCTCCGAAACCCCCTTATTGTCAATCTAGCTAGGAAAGCCATCCATCCTCTGAATGCTCTAGGCCTATAGTTTGTGGCTGTAAAGTTTCATGAGGCTGTGATTATCCTAGAGGTCACCAGAGGTCATTTTATAGTGAGGTCAAGTTTAAAAAAATGGTCTCACTACAATGAAATCGCTACTATGGGGACTAACATCATCACACATGAATACAGTTGGGCTCATTGGATCCACAAGAGTCTCAGTTTTACAGCGATACACAATTTATGACTGGAAAACTGAGACTCTTCGTTGAGCCCAACACATTTCCACCATAACTTGAAACAGAAAAGGCAGAAATTGGTGCATAAAAATTCACATATTAAGTGTTTGTCGCTCAAAATTGACTGACCCCCCCGCTTGTCCCCCACAATGTTGAAACGAAACCTACGCCTTTGATTGTACACGTCACTTTCTCATTGAGGGCTGAGACCACATAAATGTCTGATCCTACAAACGCTCCCAGCCTGAAGACCAGAAGGACTTCATCACTTTCAAATAAAAGTCTCAAAATAACTAATACAAGTTTACAACTTTATTAATTAATATTACTTACCAGTAGGAGATTTCTGGTTTGGTAAAGGCAGAATCTTAAAAGGTGATCTGAACACATAAATATTAATGATATCAATGTATATAAAGTTTGACTGACTGACACACTGAGCTGAATTTACAATATAAAAGACAGTATATTTGTCTTTTCTTTTGAAAAGCAGTGAAGCTTAATGCATTCAGACTGGTGACAGTTTACTTTCCTGCAGGTGTGACACGCGGCCGTTATATTCAAAGACACACTTAGCATTCATGAGTCCCACACACACACACACACACACACACACACACACACACACGTCTCCACTAAAATACACTCCAGAGTAAAGCAAAACTCATATGGCGAGTTATATATAGAGAAGTTTTAATATTGGTACCTCTTTAGAAGTCAAGCATGAATCAGAGAGCAACT
>CAKAOH010020741.1:0-62261 GCA_916701665.1 Sebastiscus tertius
TTCATATATAGATATAAATATATCTATATCTATATATAGATACATATATATCGATATATATTTATATTCATATATATTTATATTTATATTCATATATATATATTTTTTTAGAAAACAATGTTAATTATTTAACATATATATTTATATATATTCATATATAGATATATCTATATATATAGATACATATATATATTTATATTTATATTCATATATATATTTAGAAAACAATGTTAATTATTTAACATATATATTTATATATATTAATATATAGATATAGATATATCTATATCTATATATCCATATATATATATGTGTATTAAATAGTTAATTTTTTTCTTCGAACAAAGATAATCCAGGTGGACACATCGTCGCTCCGAGATGACGTCAGCCAGACGACACAATTAAAGAACCGTTTGAGAGATTATTACTCAGTTTACTCAGTCTTTATGATCCAGGAACAACTTTAAAATAACAAAGACACGATACCGACAACAGCCATGTCTGTGAACTATGCTGCTGGACTCTCACCGTACGCAGACAAAGGTGTCTGTGGACTTCCTGAGGTAAAAGATGAGCTAATGTTAGTCAGTTAGCTTCTACTGCTAGCAGGCTAGCTGAGGATGCTTCATGTCTGCAGGATGTTAACATGTATTTAAATAGCAATAATTCAATATAAAACTACTCCATGACAAGTATAAACATACAGCAGGAAACACTGAAGTAAGGGTTAAGCATTAACGTTATTAGTCTTTGTTAAGAAGGTTAGTGTTGTTGTTTAGAAGCAGTGTTGTAGCTGGTCCAGGTGGTAGTTTTACTAGCAATGGTGTAGCTCAGAATCAGAATCGTGTTTATTGCCAGGTGTAAAAGGTATACACTAGGAATATGCTTTGGTTTTGTTGGTGCAAGTTAACCAGTAAAATAACAAAACAATAGATAAAACGTTAGATTAAAATAAGAATAAAAAAATTGAAATTCTACCAATGTACAATATACAATATGAGCTATAAACATTATATAAACAGATAGTGCAAATGATGGTCCAGGTGGTAGTTTAACTAGCAGTGTGTCATATTATGAGCATATGTTGTATGTGTCAAATCATGAAGCCATTGTCCCCAGTTTGGTGTTGTAATTACTGTATATGTCTTACATGTAAGACTTGATTAATTGATAATTAGATTACATGAGAGGCACAAACTAAAGGTTTAAAACAGTAACTTCAGCTATCAGATAAAGGAGAGAAGTAAAGGGACAATAAATTCATCATTTTACTCTGAAAATTAGAATAGCAGAGGTATAAGATGCATTAAATGGAAAAGTACCAATACATCAAAATACACTGATTAAAGTGAGTATAACCTGATAGAATAGAATAGAATAAAAAGCTTTATTGTCATCGTATTAAATACAATGAGATTCACAGTTGCCACTTCTGGTCAGTAACAGGTAAAACACACAGTTACAAAGCAAATAAAATCGGTAAGGTAGATGTAATAAATAAATATAAACAGAGGTATTACACTAGAGGAATAAAATAGGTAAAATAGATGTAATGTAAACAGAGGTATTTGCACTTGTAAAATATGTCACCCTCTCACTTATTGATGTTACAATTATGTTCTAAAAGCTGTAAACTCTGCTCAGGTACAATAATATTACACAGGTAGCAATAAAAAATAATCATATACAGGAAATGACAGAAGGGGAGAATGTGTGAGGCAGACCATCAAAAGTTATCCAACTTCAAAGACACACAAGTCGCACACTAGTAGAAAATCCAATGCAAGTTTCTTCAGTAAATACACTTCTCAAGTTGTAGCAGCTTGTGTCCCATTTGTACTGGAGATTTTGGATTAGATTACATTGTCTTTGACACACTCCCCACGAATGGTGGAGATTTTCTTTTACAGTGCTATAGGATTTGTAATTTATTGCAACACTTTAAATTTAAATAGTTTGCTTTCATCAAATGGCACTACATTAAAACTGCAACATAAGACAAGATATTCATTTGAGTGTTTGTAACATTGTGAGCATTTATTTTTTTCTTTATTGACAAGCTGCATGAATGTCATGAATGTTTTGGGTTTTTTTTGGCTTCAGTTCAAACTGTGTGAAATGAAGAGGGAATCCTGCATTGCCATCACACCCACATGTACACCAAATCACCCGCCCCTGTGTTGATAAAATACTATATGAAAGCGTCATTCCTAAATAGTCTTGATATTTGATTGTGTCAGTGTCAGGCAGCTGTTTTTGAACCAGATGTTTCCTGTTCTGTGGCAGGTGTTTGACAGTCCTGAGGAGCTAAAGGCGAAGGTGGAGACGCTCGCTCAGTTGATAAAAGAGTCTCAGCACTTGGTTGTCCACTCTGGAGCAGGAATCAGCACCTCATCAGGCATCCCCGACTTCAGGTGAGGCACAAACAAAGTCACCATAGCTCTTTTCTTCTATCACCCTTTCTCACAAATCAAATACACACTGCTTTTCTCTCTCAACCACGTTTCCTGTTCATGAACATGATGAGCATTAAATTAATACTGAACTCACACTCTGTTTCAAGTTAAGTTAGATTTCCTTTTCAAAAAATGCTCCTGATTAATGTGTTACAGGAATGCTTTGGGATACCAGCAGTACTTTGTTTATGTGTATCCATATAGTGTCTTCTAGCCATTTATTTTGTGTATGTTAATTTTATTTTCTATTACAATGCCCATGTGCTGATGTGCATTTAGCTTCCATATTTTTTTTACTGTGAAAGCCAGCCAGTGCAAAATCTATGCAAAGTATGTTCACCACTACGTATAATATATCCTTTTAGGATGTTTAAATTGATTTTAAATGAACTTAAAGGGATAGTTTGGGTGTTTTAAAGTCTGGTTGTGTGAGGTACTTATCCATAGTAGGTCTATTACCTACAGTAGATGACGGTCAGCACGCCCCCAGTTTGGAGAAACAGAAAGGAGTTACCGCATGGGAGCAAGGTAATGTACTGCTGTGGACAGGGCCAGCTGCAAAATGTATTTTAAACATCTAAAAGAATCAATATCAGTTCAAGCATACACTGTATTTAGAATATTTTCACCTCTTTATCTTGCCATCAGACACCGCTTTCCTAATCCTTTCCAACGGGGAACAGGACTGAAAGTGAAACTTATCTATGCTCTCTCTGACAAAAACAGTATAGATATGTTTCATATTCAGGTCAGTTCCCTTTAGTATTCCAATCATACAGCTTATTATTAATGTCCTAAATAATTCAATATGAAGTATTTTGTGCGAATCTAAAATCTCGAAGTTGTTTGATTTTCATGGTGGAGGTGAATCAACAGGGCAATCTGAGCAAATGGACAATTTATCAAAGGGTGTTTGACAGGTCAAGTGCAGAAAATTGCGGGTTATAACAGCCATTCTGGCGATAGTCCTGTTGCTGTGAGCGCTGAGGCCAGAGGAACAGTTGAGAGAAGAAAGGGACTCTTAACTGCATTGTGCAATTTCATAGTTTTGACAGCGTTGGAAAGATGGATTATGATCATTTAAATAATATAATGGAGACGTTACTGTCTGTCTCTCATTAGCAATAATCTGCTTTTCCTAGCACTTCTTTGTACCCGATTTTGACTACATCCCTACCATGATATACACTCACCGGCCACTTTATTAGGTACATCTTGTACCTAATAAAGTGGCCAGTGAGTGTATGTTATATGACATTGCGTCTCAGGGGGATAACTTGTGGACAACTACCAACTTTATGCCGCTGCATCTAATACAAATACTGTTAATGAGTAAGCTGCATAATCAGTGAATCCAAGCCAGAAATTATTTTTTTTCTCCATTTCTGGTAGACAAAATTTGGACCTCTTGATTTTGCCTACTGCTTTGTCTTGTAGTACCACTGTATGAACAGATGAGGGCGGTACCTGCTTATTATTTGTCAGATCCAGCTCTCTGTAAAATAATACCACACACATTAAAATTAATCCCAACTCAATCTGTGTTCATCCATTATAGTGCAATTATTCACTTTGATACTGTGCAAACGCATATTTTGCCCTAATAGCTAAGTTGCGGCACAACAGATAGATAGCTTTGTACTAATTAATTGCTCATTCTGGTGTGAATGACAGATATCTCCGAGGGACAATTCACATATGCATGCCTGGAGACGTTCGCCGTGGAGACCTGACTAATTAATATTTCATTGGTCTGCCTGTCAGTCAGGTAGAATCGACCTTGGAAGGCAATATCATTAAAGCCAAGGTTTCTATGCACACATCAGACCCTATAAAAAACACAAATTATATTCCCACTGCTGCCACACACACACACACACACACACTCACACTCACATGTTCTCCAGCTGAGAGTTAGAAATTAAGCCCCTCAGGTGGATATTATTGATGACACCAAAACGTGATTATACCAGCTTCACAGATCCGCCTTGGCTTTCATGTCCTGCAGCATCTTTCTCATGGTGATAAGCATGTAATAAGTGACGCACAGGCCTCTCCGTTAATGCTGGTTCGCCTTTGAACTGGTCAGGGCTGAGCGGGCAAGGAATCATGTTGCTGTTGAGAGATGAGGCTATTGTGGCTGCGTTTGAGGATTCACAGGATGCATTGACTCATCTGATGCATAAAGATAAGTTGTGTATCCTCGAAATAACTTGGCAACTGTCAGGATGTTAGACAGCAGCATTACTGACAGGACCGCTGCGTTCATCCCTCATTCAGACACCACAAACTTGACTGGTTGATCAAAGAAGCATGAATCGGATACAGATTTTACATTTCCTCTTCGTGGGAGAATCTTTGTACATTGTTTTTTATCGGTCTTTCATATTTCCAGTGGGCAGCAGCATTTGACAGCTCGTTGTCAGTTTGGTACACAAACTTTGCAGAACTCTTTTGCAGAGCTCCTCCTATGAGATTCTTAATGCTCACTCAACCATGAATACATACCCACACACCAGTTATACGTAATGCCTCCAGTCCACCCACTGGATTACAACCTGTCTAATCCTGATTATGCACACCCAGTGCCCAAAGGCCCGGAAACCAACACAGTAAAAGAAAAAGAAAACAAAATAAGAAGAAAAGAGAAAATCCAGGCAGCGGGGCTGCAGAGTGTCTGCAGATACAGACACCACAACACACTTGTTGTAGGTCTGAATGTTGATTAAGAGGGATTATTTTTGTATGAATCTGTACATCGTTGAGTTAATACATTGTTTTTAGGGAAAATGCTGCAGTGTAGAAAATACAGGAAAACTATCCTGTAAGAAAATACAGACACAGGCAAAAAATGTATCCTTTATTTAAGTCTGTTGATTTCTGATTACCTTATTTAAGATGTTCACTAAAAAAGATGTGTCCTCCTTTGCAATGAAGATATGCTTCTTAATAAAATGTATGGTTAAGTAATTGCAGTACCGAAGCTTCGATCGTTGCCATGGTAACCAGCGAAGCTTCAAAGCCCAAAAAATGGTATTCGGGACTGTCCTAATAATATGCAAGAATTACCTAAACAACACAATGTATAATAATCCCTCTCAATCATCACTTATGACCCACTAAAAGTGTGTGGTTGTATCTGTATGTACCCTGCCCTCTGTATTTTCTTATTATTATGCTGTGTTCGGGACTCTTTTTGGCTTCTGCAAACAGCCTTTCAGCCCCACGTGGGGGTGAGTCCCCCAGTCGATAACAGAGCGCAGGGTGTGCAGCCCGTTGAGGTTGTCAAATACCACTGTTTTGTCACGCCCCTCAGCGTCTGATACCGAGGCAAAAGCATTGTTATACATCGATGGGCATAAGTCTCCCTTTAGCTCTGTCACATACAAAGCAGCCGTATGTCACCAGCGACCACGCACAGAAGTCTGCCCTTCTCATTCAAAATTTGGCAATTTGGCACCTTCCTGCAGAGTTGTGGTCGTGTTTATTTGTGCTTTAGAACGTAATCGCTGTGAAACAATCAGAAAATAACGTTTTATTTCTCTGATTTGCTGCTTTGTTCTCACTAACGGCGCTCCCTCTCTTCATTCACTCTACACTCCATCACTGCTCTCTCCCTCCCTCGCTCGTTGATCTGTGGAGGTGTGGCCAACTTTTAATGCTGTGCATTTACAAACAGCAACCGACAATGGTTACATATTATACCTTTTGAGCATATTTTGATGATTACCAAGATAATATCATGAATCACAATTATTTTGGCCAGGTTAATCATGACATGAAATTTTCTACCACTACTGTCAGTCATCACCTCATCACTATTCTCTTTCAGGGGTCCAAAGGGTGTGTGGACGTTAGAACAGCAGGGTGAGTCGCCTCGCTTTGACACTACATTTGAAGATGCCCGACCCAGCTTGACTCACATGGCCCTCCTCGGACTGCAGCGGGCCGGCTACCTCAAGTATCTCGTCAGCCAGAATGTGGACGGACTACATGTCCGATCAGGCTTCCCCAGGTAACTCCGCCCCGCCTCCTGTCCTGCAGTATGATGTACACCCATCAAGTGTTTTACACACTGAGTAGCTAATTCAAATCATAGTTGTTAGTGGGTATGGAGCAATACACTGTCACAGATGAGCCACATAGTGTCTAGAAGTACTTAAAGCTGTAATAATAATATAAGTAGCGGAATAAGCTTTAACAGTTATTTTCGTAATTGATTAATCTGCTGGTTATTTCATGTAATTTCAATGAATCAATGAATCATTTGGTCTATAAAACTTTAGAAAAGGTGAAATTGTCCATCATAATTTGCTAAAATACAAGCTTATGTCATCACATGTCTTGTTTTGTCTGACCAACAGTCCAAAACACAAGGAAAAGCAGCAATTTATCAATTTTGAGATGCTAGAAACATCATATTTTGTTTTATTTTTTATTTTCTGTTGATCGATTAATCGACTAAACGTTGCAGCTCTCCAACATGTATTATCACAACAAGTTGTTATAGCGAACATGTTAGCAAACAGTTCACTATCTACCCACCCAGCAGACACAAGGCAATATTAGCATTAATTTGGAGTCATGTTGGTGTCCGCCTGATGTGAGTCACAACTCCTGAGGGAAGTATCTGTCGCTTTAGATGCTAAATGCTCCACTATGTTCACCAGCTAATGATAACGTTGTGCCGTTTGGTGCTGGTCAGGTAGCGTATAGTCGGTTTATAAGAGCATTTGTTTTCTGAAAACAGTTGCCAGCTGCTGCTGCTGCTGGAAACAAGGTTGATGAGAGCGGTGAGAGTGAACCAAAACATTAAAGTTGCGGGCCGTGAAACCAAAACAATGGGCTGGAAGACACCCAGCTGAGGGTAACTGCAGAGTTGGGGGATAATTCTCTGTGGGTTTGTCACTACGAGTGACCACTTTCCCTACATTTACATGTAGTAAGTTGACCTATTGTTAGTATAAACATTCATTAGTGCAGCTTTAAAGATGTAGCATCCTATCAAATACTGTATAACTGCTCCAAATGTAGTTGAACATATTCTCCATGTGCTAATATATATAATAATATTTTAGATCATGGTTGCAGGCTCGGTGTCAGGATTTCAATTTCGGACGGGGCCAAATTAATTTTGGCTTAGCCTTTTAATTACAGAAGTTAATACGGTTTGCCCCTTTGATGGTTTCCACCTGGTAGTCTCGCTAAAACAGAAATGACTGATATCATGCCAGAAGGCGACTGTAGTGCGTCTGGCTGATCATGACACATTTTGAATCTTTTTTCTAAAACATTTCCATTGCCGAGTTGGCGTTTTATTTATTTATCCATGACAGTTTGTATTACAGGCAGGTATATTGTTCAAATCGTGCAAAAATGAAACACCTAGTATATCTACCATGGTTATTTTTTTGCTGTGGATTGTGTAGAACTGTTTTTCTCTAAACTTTTCAGACCAAGGAGCACTTACCTATTAAAAAAATAACTCACGGACCACCTAACTCCCCAAAAACTAAAACAACAGTCCTCCTATTTCAACAGTATTTTTAATATACTATAGGGCTGTACTGAATAGTTTGAAGCATCATCCATAATGTTGACATTCAAATTATTATTGTTGTTATTATTGTTGTTGTTATTATTATTATTATTATTATTATTATTATTATTAAGGGTTAGAATGGGCCAGTTGTACCAGTGGGTGGTCCCAGGCTCCTTAAGCCCACCCACTACGCCGCGCCTGCATGTGAGATTTCATCTCTGTGCTGTGCAGAATGATTAGCAGCTGAAGCAGAGAGAGGGGAGAGGAGAGGGAATGAATAAGTGAGAGGTGAGACGTGAGGCACTTATTTATAGGAAAAGTTAACTTGTTCAGAAAATGCAGTGAAATCCTTATTGTGGAGGAAACAACCACATTATAGTTAGTTTTGTCTTTTATTCATTTGTAGTATGCAAACCCAAATATATATATATATATATATATATATATATATATATATATATATATATACAGCATTATGAGATAACCATATTGTTTCACGCAAATTTGTTACATGTTGGGTTGTGACTCATTGTTTTTAAATATGAAGCTGCTGCTTTGTGATAACCGCTGTAACAGCGCCAGCAATGGGGAGCTCTTTAAATACTGCTCAAGTAACTTCAAATAATGCTCAGAGTAATGGAAAATGTTTGGTCTGACTCTGGACTATCCAAACATATTGGACTTAACCCAAGGCCAAGAATCCAATTTTTCATTCAGCACATAAACCCAGCCTTTACGCGTATTGGAAGACTGGCTTTCCCTGGAAGCCATTTCCTCCTCTACCCTCCATCAGTCAGGTTTTTTTTTTTTTTTTTTTTAGACGAGACCAGACAGGGAATTGGTAGTTCTCTGAGGAAATCATTGAGGCAAGCAGACTGTACTGGTAAAGCAAACTGGTTGGCACTAATCTGCGTAGATGCCAGATGGGATATAAATAAATACGAGGCCGTAATCAAAGAGGGAATGCAAAAAAGTTGTGTTGAAGAGTTCTGACGTTAACTTTATGAGACAAGTGAATATCAGTTTTGTAATATTAATGTTTTTTTCTCTCCCTCTTGCTCGATCAGGGATGTGTTATCAGAGCTCCATGGAAACATGTTTGTGGAGGAGTGTGAGAAGTGTGGCAGGTATGAGCAACACACACACACACACACACACACACACACACACACACACACACACACACAGCCAAACACCCACATTTTGATCTTGAAACTCTGATAATTTTCATCTTTACAAGCTACCGTCTTTCATTTTGAGGCCATTATATTTAGTACGCCTGTTAAAACAAACAGCAAATCATGTGGCTGCAACATAATATATATAAAGCATGCAGTCTGCAGGAGGTATGAATCCATGATCCATCCTGCCTTGTGTCAAAGGTAATAAAAGCTGCTGGTGTATTTGTACGTCAAGAGCATTTGGAAACGTCCGGCAGGATAATGCTTCCTTTCGCGGAGCGCTCATTATCTCAGAAAGGATTCCAGGAACACATCGCGGACTTCATTTTGTCTCCCTGTAGAGACATCAATAGTTATCCAGCCTAACAAGACGACTGGCCCCTGAAAGCCTGTCTTTTAAAAGACTGTGCTTCTCAACTAAAAGGAGTTTTTGCAAGGTTGTTTCGGTTCCTCTGAGAGACATGAACAAAGCCAAAATCGTGGAAATTCTCAATAATTAGGACTGTGCCGAAAAAGACAGCTGCAAGTAGGCTTGCAGCAGCAGTCGGTGTTGGACAGTGTTCAGGTAAACACTGATTACATTACTTGCCCACCACTACCGCCGTCGTTTTGCTTTTTTTTTTAATAGAAATAAAACCCATTTAGTTCTTTTTAGTGTATCAGTGTATGGAAGCCTATTTCTGCCACTGTGATGAAAAAAAGTTTTGTAAATCATTATAATGAGAAACTTTGTCAATATTCTGACTTAGTGTCTCAATATTTTCACTTAGTATCTCTAAATAATAAGAAACTTTCTCAATATTTTCATTTAGTATCTCAATATTTTCACTAATATCTCAAAATAATGACTTAGTATCTCAATATTTTCACTAATATCTCAAAATAATGACTTAGTATCTCTAAATAATAAGAAACTTTCTCAAAATAATGGCTTAGTATCTCAATATTTTCTCTTAGTATCTCTAAATAATGACTTCTCTCTGCCAGATACCAACATTTAACGTTAATGTTACATTTGATTTAGCTCGTGTTAACCTTACTGGGTTTTACCGACTGAATTCAATTTATTGAAATATAATGTTTTCAACTATTGTTGGCCAATTCTGATTTATATTTTTGATATATATATATTATCCAGATTAACATTTACGATGAGAGATTGCCAACATGTGAATGAGCCGTGGTAACCAGTTAATAACTGATCAGTCTGATGTGTGTGGAGGTTTGTACGGTTAAGCTGTAGCAGCCTGGTGTCTTTATAGTCACAAGTAAGCCTAAGGATATGCCAGAGTTGTATTTGTAGATTTCAGCTCAACTTTTAACTTAATAAAGACACATGTTCTCCTGGAAAGACTCATTGATCTCAACATCAATACCTTTGTTTCCTGCCTCCCACAGAGGGTCTGTGTAAGGGAGAACATATCAGACGTGCTCAGTGTGAGCGCAGGCTGCCCACAAGGCTGTGTTCTTTCCCCTGTGATAAATGACAAACCTTTTTAGATTGTTTAAGAATGCCGATGGCCTTTGTTGGCCTTCTACAGACAACAGTCCCGCTGGGTGAAGCTGCCTATCTTCAACATGGTGTCGCATTAGACAGCTAGAAATCAATGTGGCCAAGACAAAAGAATTAATTATGTGCAACACAGAACAACATCCGAACACAGAGACAGTTTCACTTAATGCCCAGCATGTGGAAATCTTTAACTACCTCGGTACAGTGCTGGACTCCCAGGTGAGCTTCTCTGAAAATACAGTTTTTAAGACTTTATTTACTTCTAGGAAATTAAGTCGCCTCAGTGTCAGTCAGCAGATTTTAGAACAAGTGTACAAAACTTTTTAAAAATGACAAACAATTACGACCCAATTCACAATAAGCCTTATCTATGAATCATGAGAAGAGCGTAAACGACCATTCCTGACCGTTTTTACTGCCATTTCTGCATTTACACCTTGAATAGGTAAACCAGCCGTTTCAAAGAGATTTACGTTTGATAAATCACAACTTCGTTTTGTACACGTGTTATTGAAAAACATTTACACGTGTTGAATGCTAACCCCAAAAGCCCTTGACTCAACTTTTTACAGTAAGGATAAGGAAGAAAGCGAAGGCTGTCCTGGCAGATAGATAACTGACATCCTCTTTTCAGTTTGAGCTCAGGGAGGCGCTGTAGAGTCCCTCTGGCAACTAAACATGTGTTTAAGAAGTCCTTCATCCAGAGTGCCTTAAATATTCTTAAAGTGAAATTGAAGTTAGAGCGTCTTAAGCTTCTGTACTGTGAGTATTCTTCAGTGAAACTGAATATTTGAGCGGTGTACAGTTTCAAGAGAGTTATGTCTAGAAGGTAACCCCCAAGTTGCAAAACTACCGCGAGATGGTTATCGTGAGGCATTGACCTCGAATGACTGACGTTAGGATAGGCCGTCGGGCAGCGAGTCTCGCAAGAGTTTTTGCACATTTTCTCAACTTGGGGGTTACCTTCTAGACACAACCTTACAAGAGAGATTTAACTCAAATCCTCGGCATTTATTTGCACCGCTAAAAAGTGGGCGGGCTTTGAATGTAGCGAGATACAGAGCTTGTGATGTCACCAAAATGTACATATTGATTGATGGATGGATGTCATGATATTATTGGCTGGGTCTAGCTTACGTAAGCGTCATATTTTGTTTTATAGGAAGAAAAGATGATTGGATTTTGATATTAAAAGATACAAAGAAATAGATTTTTTTTGTATCTTTTTTGCATTTATTGTTAAATAGATAAACAATTTGACCGGGGATGTGATCTAAAAGGGTTAAAAATGCATTTTTCATTTCATCTAGACTTTAACTCAACAAGGTGACTGAGTAGATCGAAGCCACAGACACTGACATGAATTGTTTTAATGTGTAACATGATCTGTCTATGCATTTGTTCTCATTAACTGCTTTTGTACGTTGTTGTTTCTTGTGTTTGGTGAGCCGAAGACAAATTTCCAAGCTGGTGGACAATATGATTTATTGTATTGTATTCCCTCTACCTGCACAGTCTTCATATCTCATCCAAGTAGATTGCTTTGGGATGAACAGAGGCGTACATGTATGTTTGCAGCAGATATATGGGTCACTGATATCCCTGAAGCGCATTTCCAGAATCATGTTGAGTCCATGTCTTACGAAAGATGCCTGGAGTTGTCTGGTCTATCTAATAAAGTAGCCATCGAGTCTATATTATCATGGTGTTGTGTATGAACTTGTGTATTAGTGGATCTTGGGATTGTTTTCTTCATAACTGTAACTGATCTGGTCGGACAGAGACGTAATCTGAAAGAGTTGGTTTTGGTTTTCCAGGCAGTATGTCAGAGACAAAGTGATCGGTGTGATGGGACTGAAACCGACAGGACGTTACTGTGATGTGGTGCGATCCAGGGGACTCAGAGCCTGCAGGTAACACTTGCTTTCACTGCGTTTTGAAATAATAAATGATCTATATTTATTAGCATGACTGTGTATTCTTTTGCTTAAAACAGAGGAAAGCTGATAAGCACCATACTGGACTGGGAGGATGCTCTTCCTGACAGAGACCTGAACAAAGCAGACGATGCCAGCAGGTGAGACCGTTTCTGCTCCCTTTTGGTTTGGATTCAGCATGCACATCACATACTCGTATCTATCCTGATTTCCTTTGCCATCCCTGTTTCAAGTCGCAGTTCAAACGTGTCCTCTGAAATTAAAAAATGTGAAATAATGTGTTGGAGCTATTTGCGTTAGCTTTCTGTGTGGCCTTGCTGTCAGTGTTCAGACACGCAAATGCTTCACAGTTTGCTTTAATGTTACCGTTTGCCTCCCGACTGTCAATGTTTTCATTAAAACCTTCAGCCAAGAAAAGCTTTTATCTACAAAACAGCGGGATGGACTGGATGTTTGTGTTCCACCTTGATGTATTCGGTGACCCATAAGAGATGCATAATTGCCCTTTTATATTACAAAGAGGAGCTAGGATCGATGTGCTGTGCGTTTACATCCAGGTAACTTGTATTTCGCCTGGTCTCATTACTGAATAGGAGCCTGCTGCTGCGGAGCTGCTCTTCCTTTCATAATGACATATCGCAGTGAGCAGTGGAGATGGCTTTGCTAGATGTGTGTTACTGAAAGCAGCAGATAACAGTTTGGGCCTCTCATGTATTACCATTGCATTTGAGCGCTAATCACCCGTTTCTCTAAAAAATAATTACCCAGCAATCTTTGAAAGCATTTTACAACACTAATGGCTGTTCTGAAGGTATTTTTAAGATCCTCAAAGACTCTATTCATCTGCATGAATGAATATTCCTTCTTTTGTAAGATAAATAAAATGTCCCAATTTGTGCTGCTTTTTCCTAATCCACACAAATACGGCAGCTGGAAATGCTTGTACAAGGTGAACCAAAAGTAAAACATTTTATTACCAATCCATCCTTCCATTTTCCACCGATTATCCGGGGCCGGGTCATGGGGAGAGCAGGCTTAGCAGGTAATTCAAGACGTCCCTCTCCCCAGCAACGTTTTCCAGCTCCTCCAGGGGGACCCCGAGGCGTTCCCAAGCAGATGAGATATATAATCTCTTCAGCGTGTTCTGGGTCTGCCCCGGGGCCTCTTACCAGTTGGACGTGCCCAGAGAACCTCCAAAGGGAGGCGTCCAGGAGGCATCCTGATCAGATGCCCGAACCACCTCAGCTGGCCCCTTTCAGCACGAAGGAGCAGCGGCTCTTCTCCGAGCTCCCTCCGGATGTCTGAGCTCCTCACCCTATCTCTAAGGCTGAGCCCGGCCACCCTACGAAGGAAACTCATTTCCGCAGCTTGTATCCACGATCTCGTTCTATCGTTCACTGCTCAAAGCTCATGACCAAAGGTGAGGGTTGGAATGTAGATGTACCGGTAAATCAAGAGCTTTGCCTTCCAGCTCAACCGCCTGTCCATCTCCCGCTCCAATTTTTATCCCTCACTCATGTTCAAGACACCGAGATACTTTAACTCCCTCGCTTTGGGCAGTGACTCACTCCCCACCCGTAGGGTGCAATCCGGCAGAGCATCAAGGCCTCAGACTTACTGACTCTCATCCCGACCACTTCACACTCGGCTGCAAACCGGCCCAGTACTATATTGATGTTTCTTTCTAATTTTTTGATTGTATTCTACAACAAGAACTAGGAGACATGTCATGTCAGGCTAACTGGATTAGAAATACAGTCTCGACTTCAGAATCGGGTAAATTCGGGTAAAGTCTTTGTGAGTTCTGGGAATATCTTCAGAGCAGCCGTAAGTGTTGTTAAACAATCTTCTGGGTTTTTTAAATGTCGCTCGGTAATTATTTTTCAGAGAAAAGGATGCTCAGCGCTGTGACTCAGATGTAATGGCAATACACAGGAGGCACAAACTGGGACTAAATGTGGACCTACCAAACATTTCTACCAGCATTGGAAGCTCAGCTAATCCCTTAAAGCACAATAAATCCCCCTTAATAACAGGCAAATAAGCAGAATGTGTGTGACATATTTCTCCACTCTCTGCATACAGACGAGCAGACCTGGCGCTGACGCTCGGCACGTCCCTGCAGATCAAACCCAGCGGAGACCTTCCACTTCTCACCAAAAAAAAAGGAGGGAAACTGGCCATCGTCAACCTGCAGGCCACGAAACACGTGAGTCTCATTCATGCACCGCCACCTGACACATATGTGTGGAAACATGAAATGACACTGGAAATACTGTACGCAAATCAAAGGCAAAAATTGTGGTTAAAGGGGTGTGTCCATTATTAAAAAAACATTTTAATATATATATATATGATATTTTTCCCAATCCCGTCTAAAGACTTTTTCCCTGGTTTCTGTATGATGACGCTGGTACATTTACAGTATATACAGTATACATCCTAAGTCAGTGTATTAACGTTACATAACTTAGATGGCGGTCGGCACGCTCCTAGTTTGAAGAAGCAGACAGGAGTACCGGCACGGATGCTAAGCAATGTACCGCTGTGTGGACGCCACATTAGTTTGGATCCGAAAGTCACACTATAACACAAACAAACTAACCAATCGATGCAGCGGTAGACCAGCAATTCCTTGTGTTCTGCGAGGTAAAATATGATATAACGGCTTCAGTTGCCCATCAGAAAGGAGCTATCTGATGGCAAGGTAAAGCTGTGAAAATATTCTAAATATAGCGTACACTTAAACTGATATTGGGTTTTTTTAGGTGGCTAAAATACGGTTTTCTGCTGCTCCCGTCCACAGCTGCTTTACCTCACCATCAGACAGCCCTTTGCGACGGGGAACTGAGGCTGCAATATCGCTGTCTTCAAAGCAACCAGACTACATCCACAAAAGTAGTAATTTTACGTTAAGTATCACCATTTCACGGTCGTAATTCTCTCTCTTGTAGGACAAACATGCCCACCTGCGTATCAGTAGTTACGTGGACGATGTCATGAAACAGCTGATGGAGCTGCTGGGATTGGACATCCCAAAGTGGGAGGGTCCGACTGTCTGCGAGAGCTCCAAAGCCACCTCTGACTCCACCACTGATGTCAAACCACCACGAGCAGTCAGAGCGAAGAAGAGGGTGAAAAAGGACCCAATTAAAGAGGAGAGGAAAAGAGACACAACGTCACTAACAGACGACGGGAGTGTTAAGGAGGAGGTGGTCTCGGTAAAGAGGGAGAGAGCGGACTCCCCAGTAGAGATTAATGAAGAGAAATAGCCTCAGGTTTTTTTTTTCTCACAACACAAACCCGCGTCCAGAAATAAACTTTACAACTGGAGGTGTTCGGTTTGATCAGTTTCAGAGGACAGAGGTTTTTTTCCTCATCTTACACCCTCTGGAGCAAAGACTCTTCTAGTACTGTACTGGTTTTGTTAATCCCATATTTTTTACAGCCACGATGAACAGCGATGGGAAACTGACTCCTCGTCTAAAAGCTCAAAAGTTGACCTCCTTCATAAAGCAAAATTAGCTAAGTGATTGTGTCCAGGGTAAAAGGATGACCCAATACATGGCGTTAGGAAGACAACGAGAAGAGATCTGGAGCACACAGTTATAAATAAAGCTTTAATAAGGTGTGTAAGGTTGTTGCACCTTATTAATACAAGCTTTATTTATAACCACGCGCTCCACATCTCATCCCTGCAGATCTGGCCTTTAAAGACACCTTGGTTCGATCGTTCACGAGAAGAGATAACGAGTGAGCATCTCTGAGTCTGACTGACTGGTAGCCTCATACATATGGAGGAAATTGTATTGTCAAACCTGTGCTTCTCTCATTGTACAAGCAATTTATCTTTCTCTGCCGAGATGTTTAACTCCGCCTGATTTTTTTACATAAATGGAGCGCCTGCTGGCTATAAATGGACCATAATCACACCGTACGTTTCTAGGAAAATGTTTTTATCTCAGGAAAAAAAGGGGCATTGTACTCTGACGGAAAAAGTATCTTTACTGTTTTACACATACACACTTGAGTTTTGGCAATAAACACAATCCGTCCCTGGTAGAACCTCCTGTGTATTTGCGCTTGTGTGTTGTCAAACAGCAGTGACCTAGTAGGAAATGTGAGCCAACGTTTCAAAGGAAATGGAGACAGCATGCGTTTGTTTGCCATGAAACCTCATTAGCATCTCTAAAGGTACACTTTGCTGGTTATAAAATGTCTTTATGCGTCACAGCATTGTGACTGGATATTATAATCAAACCTCCCATCTCCTAGGAGCCAATGTCAACGGGAAGAGGACCAAAAGACCAAAAGTTTTCTTTTTATTAAAGCAAAAACATTCCTATCCGATGCTACGACGACTACACAATGGGCCACAGGTGTTTGTAGATGATTAGTGCAGTAAACATGCCGCTGCGTGTCTGCTGCTGAATATGCGTCAGTCCATTAAGGCTATTTTTCTCCTCAGATTTGTAAGCAACATATAAAAGCAGCCAGTAAACACAACAGCTGCAAAACACATCAAGTCCATCTGCCTGCTTTGTGAGTGGGTCATTACACAGTTACACAGTCACTCTTACCGTCTATATCTATACATTAGCTTGTTTTTAATTGAGCCTGTTCCATAGTGCTAATGAGCTCAATGTTCTCACTCTGCCTTTTAAATGTACTCAGCCCCTTTTTATGCCTCCGCGCCGGTGATAGCCGTGGCCCGGTGGCATTATGTTTTCAGGTTGTCCTTCTGTACGTCCCATTCTTGTGAAAGCGATATCGCAGGAACACCTTGAGGAAATTTCATCACATTCGGTTCAAACGTCCACTTGGACTCAAGGATGAACTGAAGAATGAAGAATAGCTGCTGCACCGGCTACAGCTAATGGGGATCCAAATAAATAAAATTAAATGAAAACTAATGAAAGCTCATGGTCACTGTGACCTCACAAAACACATTTTTTGACCATAACTCAAGAATTCATACGCTAATTGTGACAAGCGGAAAGTATAAACAGAACTACTACCAGCTGTTTTTGTACACCTTCGTTTGGGAGTATAACCGAGTCTCATTACACAGCTTTGTTGAATACTCGCTTGTGATTGGTCAATCACGGTCTGTTATTTCTTTATAGTAGACCGTTGCTATGGGCGCAGTTCTGATGTTGGACTCTGGTGGACCGTTTTTGTGTCAAATTATTGATTTCTTAAGTGTAATAAGCGGGATAATGTACAGGCGGCGGGTCATTGTTGTGAAATAAACCCCTCGTCCTGTCAGGGTTTATTTCACAACAATGACCGGCTCGCTGTACATTATCTCTTACTTAACCCTCATCCTACCAACTGGGGTCCCACAGACCACAGAGGTTTACTTTTCATAATATCTCACAGGTGCTTTATTCTATCACTCCTATTTTGACCTACCTTTTCTCAATCAATTTGTTCTTAATGACTTCATGTCATTGTTTTTTTATTTCAATTAGTGCTTTTTAAATGATAATTTGAAATAAAAATGTATTGGGGTCCTGGGGGATCCCAGTCAAAATAACCCAATTGCAGCCTGTGCAGTTTTAATAGATAAAATAGAATAGGTTGATAAAATGTTTGCCATGAGTCCTAATTTAAAGTAGTTGCTCTCTGTGTCTGCTTCATCTGTCTCCTTCCCAATGAGTGATTTCCTCATGTGCTCTGTCTATTTTCATTTTACACACTACGCAAATTAACTGTAACTTTCATAAAATATTACTCTTCTTTTTTCTTCAGATGACACATAACATAACTAATAATGTTTTGAGGGTAAATAAGTTAACATTTTGGTAGGATTGTTGCCTCTTACAGTGTTTTATTCAGTCCCTAGTCCTCGTATGTTAAATATGTTTGTAGGATGAGGGTTAAGGAGAATGGGCAGACTGGTTCAAGCCCGCTAGGAAGGTGACTAACTAAAATAAACGGGGCGTAAGAAGAGCTTATCTGAATGCTCTGCACGTCGAACCTTGAAGTGGATGGGCTGCAGCAGCAGGAGACCACAGCGGGATCCACTCCTGTCATCTAAGAGCAGCAAACTGAGGCTACAGTGGGCACAGGCTCACCAAAACTGGGCAGTAAAAGATTGGAAAAACGTCGCCTGGTCTGACGAATATCGATTTCTGCTGCAACGTGTAGATGTCAGGGGCAGAATTTGGCGTAAACAACATAAATCCATGGATCCATCTTGCCTTGCATCAACGGTTCTGGCTGATGATGCAGTGGTGTTGGGAATACCTTTTTCTTGGCACACATTAGGCCTCTTAATATCAACAGAGCATGGTTTAAATGCCACAGCCTACCTGAGTATTGTTGCTGACCATGTGTCGCTGTATGGCTACCCGTCTTTTAATGGATACTTCCAGCAGGATAACATACCATGTCACAAAGCGTATGTCATCTCAGGCTGGTTCCACCAACGTGACGATGAATTCATGGCCACCACAGCCTCATTTTGGAATGTGGCAGAACAGGAGATATAAAACTTGAGTCACCTGATCAGTTCAAACGACTCGAAATAGATTATAAAGCATACTGTCTCTCCCTGAAAGCTCTAACGGATGACAGTGCCGTTCAGAGCCATATACTCTGAGGAGCTGTGTAACATTCAGACACAGACGAGTGAGGAGGCACCGTAATGAAGAACGGCATCAAACGGTTTCTGAAGTCTTCATGTTCACAGTCCCTCATTAGAAACTGGAAACTTTATATAGCGCCTGACAGACTCTTCCCTCAGCTGCTCAGGACCTTGGTCAGAGAGTCCACATCTGAGCCTTGCTGGCTGGAAGGACAACAGTCGGTGTAACACGTCACAAGTCTGACTTACATGGCAGAAAGAACATGAAGAGTCACAGTGACGGCACGCCTGGGGTTGGCACAAAGAGAGAAGACGGTGCATCAAAGATGTTTTTGTCAGACTCAAACTCTGCAGTTGTAATTCAAAGTGCTACGTCTGGAGGAAAGCAGGCGCAGCTCATTAACCATTAAACGTGAACCCTACTGTGAAGCATCAGGATGGCAGCTTCATTCTGAGTGAAAGTTTCCCTGGAAGTTACTGGGACGCTTTTAAGGACAGAGAGAACATTTACCAACTGTTCTAAAGAAGACATTCACAAGTGTTTTCTTATTTGGGATCTGTTCTCAGGTACAAACCATAGACTGTATATCAGAAGTGGATGTAGTCACCGGGTCTTTTGCAACCAGAAGTGACACGAGAGGGTGGAGCTAAGTACAACCGAACGCTGAATAAGACATTTTTAGGCGACCAAAAAGGTTATAATTAACCTTGATGAACTGAAAACACACTGTGAAAGGGTTAAATGGGACCATAATTTACTAAATGAACATCATCCTGCATTGAAGAACACTTGAAACTAGCGATTGAGACGATAAACTCATGTTTACAATGTTTACTGAGGTAATAAATCAAGAGAGAAGTAGGCTCATTTTCTCATAGACTTCTATACAATCAGACTTCTTTTTGCAACCAGAGGAGTCGCCCCCTGCTGGCTATTAAAACTATGCAAGTTTAAGGCACTTCCTCATTGGCTTCACCTTTCAGACCTGGATGTAGCCCACTATGGTAAGAACCGAACCTACGCACACTCAAGAGCCCATATGAGTGTTGACGGGTTTGTGCAAAATAATTGGTTATTGCGTTTTGTTCAATTCTGCAGTTGTAAAATATACTATTTAATGAACAATAATATTTTTATCATTTATCATTAAAAAAAAAAAAAAATTTTTTTACAAAGCATTATGGTCTTTTAAAATAAACACTTCAACACTGAACGAGTAATAACATCAAGGGTGCTGGAAGTACGGGGACAAGGGGCCATTGGCCGCCCCACTTTACGCCCCTGTCCTGCAACAGTAGACGAAGAAAACAACTTATAAAATGCCTCGCCATGCGCAAGCTGTGTGAAAATGTCCAAGGCCGGGTTGAAGTGCAATCCGCATGTTTACATAAAACGTCGTTGGTATAAGAGTAGCGTAATTTGTGTGAGTGTGTGGTTGAGTCAGCTGTTGGCGATCGAAGCGGAGAATAAATTGCCCACTTCTGAAATGAATCTGGCGCCTCTACAACTTATGCATCTTTTTCTTTTGTGTGTTACTACTGATGTGTCTAAATCTGCAACCTCACTGCTAGATACCGCCAAATCCTACACACTACTACTTTAATTCTCTCAACTTTTTAATTTCTGTGTGTGCACACGGCCCCGCAGACTCCAATTACCAATGTTAATTAGGATCAACTGGCTCAATTTACAAGGACAATGGGATCATCATTATAAGAACAGAGATACGAACAATTCTGCGGTTTTAGAACACGTTGTAAATTTGATGTAGACCTTTCTGAGGAACTTTTCTCAAGAACAAATTTAAGAACAAACTTTGGAAGACATTGGTAAATGAGGCCCAATGAATGAAGCAAAAGAGGTCAGACCAACCTGCTGCAGAGTGTCAAAGACCGTCTTGACTGGGATGAGTTTATGCTCCAACATGGCTACAGGCGATTTAATGCAGTGAATCAGGAGTGTGGAGTCGTTTAATCTCGTTAAAGGAATATGCAGAATGGCATGAAGATGGCTGTTTCCAGTCTTAACTGCAGATGTTCCCTATTCAGCACATAAAGTCCCCTCGAGCACAATTTCAGTCGGCAGCAGTCAGTCAAGGTTGAGTGAACATTTTCACTCATTTTAATGAAATTATGAGTCATTTCGGAATATTATCTCTCGGACATTTTGGCCGCCTTGAGAGAGGAACATGACCTCGTCTGTGCTCTTTAAAAAACAATTGCATTTTAATTGTAATATAAGTGAGTCACAAGCTCTGAAACAGCTCTAATAGCTGCATTCAGATTCATCGCCACAGTTCTTGATGGAGAATATTCCCTCAAGAGTGGTGTGTTTTTGTTCTTTCTGCTTGTAATGCAAAACAATGAGGCAATAAAGAGTGACAATAAAGAGTGACCATGAGGCATTTCACCTTCTTGAGGACGTGGTTGCAAACATTGCATGATGAAGACCGTGACATAGCGTTGAGGTGTCAAATGCTGTATTTCAGCTTGTGTACGGTTACGTGAGCTCTCTACTAATTTACTTGCTGCTTGTTTTTAGAAATCATGTCTGGTCAAGGTTCTTATCTCCCACTATGCGCTCCAAACACCTGAGTCCACAGGTTCTTTCTAAGAGATTTACAGCATAATTCCCAGCACATACAAATAGCAACTCTGTTGTTATTGCATTTGTGCTGTTTTCCAAACAGCTTTGCTTCCTGAGATGTAAAGATCATGTCACTACTGCATGCTTGACACATCACCTCTGAGTGATTGACCCATTTCTGTGCCCATATATCATTCATGCTCATCATCTTGGACTGTCCCTTATTAATAAAAAACATCTTGAGCCTGTAATTGCTTTAAGCCAGCAATCCATACCGGCCATACGTGGATGTGTAGAGATGACAATATGGTTTTCATCAGTGGGACTCTGTGAAATGACCTCCTGCACTTGAAGACGAGTAGATGGGCACTCATAAGATTGCGAAGCTTGTTCCTGTCGAATGTCGCTTGTTTTCTGTGAACCGGATCGGAAATGGAAAGGGCTGTGAGGGTGTGATATGCTGTTTCTGCTCTGTCCATTGTGTAGCATTTGATGAGAAAACTGTCAAGTTCGAGGGAGCAAACATTAAATCGGAAGCAACAATAACACAAGACTTTCTTTTGAATGGGCAGCAATCTGGACAAAAGGACCGGCCCGAATTTTCAGACAAATGCTCGTTCTGAAATCACACGTTTGATTGTTTTCCATTCACAGCTGGAAGATGCTGGTTCCCTTGGTGACCCGCTGGCTTTCTAGCAGCATCAAAGTCTCCATCACAGAGACCTGCTAAATAAATGTGTGCTTCTGATTGGAGAAGTAATTATTGCCTTAGTGGCACACAATGGAGAGACAGTGGTGGAGTGTATATGTGTGTGTGTGTGTGTGTGTGGTATTTGTATGTCAGCTGAAGATGTTATCCATGTTCAGACTTTAAAGGTTCCAAAAGGGCAAAAATGTGGAGCAGCTTTTGTGCGGTTGACACATTTTCCCTCATCTTGGCGGTTTTACTGCTGTCGTGACTGCAGACGAGATTAACTTCCCAGAGACGTCACTGAACTCTTTTGTCCTCTCGTTTTATTTAATGTCACATTACATACGTGTAATCACAAAGCGATTCACAGCGGTACAGCCAGGCAGACAACGAGAGACACGACGATAGACGACAGCTTCATGCTAGATTCTACTGTAGTGTACCGATTGACTTAGCGACAATAACAAATACGTATTAAGCACATCAATCCTAATGAAAACAATCTTAGCAGTCCTCATGGTTGCCTGTGTACGTGTTTGAAAATCACTTTACTGGTTGAACTATTCAAACATCACATTGTATTTTTGCTTGATTATGTAAAATAAGAAATTAGCCCACAGTGTAACTCAGAGCCGGCTCAGTCGAGGGTTTGATTATATTAAATTATGTACTTTATTACTTACAAAGTGGCATGTTTCACAAAAAGTGCATAAGTGTGTCCAGTTTGAGGCCTGAAATAAATTAGGAGGGATCACAGTGTCATACAGGAACATCATTAGAAAATGGCACTAAATAAAAAAAGGTTTGACTCATAAATTAACATTTCCTTTAGTATTAAAGGGAAAGTTTGACAATTTGGGAAATGCGCTTTCTTGAGTTTAGCGCAAAGACTGGAAACAGAGAGAAACAGCTAGCTCGGATCTCTCCAAAAGTAATTAAATCCGCCTACTAGGACCTCTGAAGCTCACTAATTAAAGGTCCAGTGTGTAGGACTTCGGGGATCTATAATATTCATGTTTTCATTAGTGTATAATCACCTGAAACTAAGAATCGTTGTGTTTTCGTTAGCTTAGAATGAGCCCTTCATATCTACGTAGGGAGCGGGTCCTCTTCACGGAGTCCGCCATGTTTCTACAGTAGCCTAGAACAGACAAACCAAACACTGGGGCTGTGTCTGAAATCATTTACTACTCACTATATGGTGGACTATATAGTGAGTTTGCCATTTTGTAGTGCTGTCTGAATGTACAGCGAGAATTATTATATCTCACAATGCATCCTGAAAAGTAGCGGACAACGATGGTCACTAAATTGTCACTAAAAATGGCAGAAGGGATGAGAGGCGAGAAAGTAGCGCAATTGAGACAAATCCATGAGTTGTGGCCCAAACTAATGTATTTAATGTGAGCAGAGCAGCATCACAACAGAAATGGCCACAAAGTACTTTGTATTTATTTATTTGGGAAAATACGCATATTGCCCCGACATTCGAAACGGACGATAATGCTTACCTTTCACAATAAAAGCGATATATGTTTTCATGCTATGGCGAAGACATGACCCAACCTACTCAGCCTCTGATTGGTTTACACTGATATTCTTACCATAATGGTAACACCATAAGGCCTTCTCCAACCAATCTCACTCCTCATGCCTAAACCTAATCAGCCCAACCAACGAAGGCAACGAGTACTAGCCAATCAGAGGCAGAGTAGGGCGGGTCATGCCTTTGCCATTGTAAGATTCGTAATTTAGGTGCCTGCCGGCAACCAGCGGAGACTCCAGGAAGTTACCAGTCAGAGCCAAGAAATATTACGCACATAACTCCTCAGATAAATTGGATTTGTCTTCTTTTTACTTATGTTTTTGTACGGATTAAACAAATTAGATACAACGTGTCTAGGCTGTTTCCCCCCTTTTCCAGTCTTTGTGTTAAGCCAAGCTAACCAGCTGCTGGCGTAACTTCATGCTCATCCGAAACATGAGGGTGGTGTCAATCTTCGAAACGAATAATTGTATTTACCAAAATGTCAAACTTTTCCTTTTACAGAGTAAATCACATATTGATGTCTTTGTGTATCATAACCAGGCTGGGTGGTGCTTCCTCCACTCGTCTCCCTCTCAGAGCCAGAGTGAGGACACGGTGGACGGAGTGAGACACTCTCAGCAGGAGCTCCTTCAGTCCAGCTCGGTACTCTTTTCGGATCAGGCAGTAGAGCACTGGGTTGAGGCAGCTGTTGGCGTGAGCTAAGCACACAGTCAGAGGGAAGGCGTAAGCCTGCGTGTTGTAGAAGGCTTTGGTGAAGGGCACCAAGTCAAATTTGATTAGCACCCCCCACAGGGTGAGAGCCTGGTTGGGCAGCCAGCAGATGAAGAAGGACAGAACTACGATGGTGACAGAGCGGGTGACTTTGGAGCGGCGGCGGTGGCGTCCTCTCTCGCTCTCTGACCTCTCTGTGACACTCCCGCCGACCGCGCTGCCTACGACGCGCCGGCTCAGGATGAACCTCAGGAGGAGGAGGTAGCACACGGTGATGACAATCAAGGGAACTACAAATCCCAGGAGGACTTTCTGGGTTTGATAGAGTCCAAGCAGGACTTGAGGATCCCAGTGGCTTGAATCGGAGTCCGAGAACCGCACTAAGCACAGCTCGTCATCTGTAGACACCTGTAAACAACAACTGCATGAGAGGTTGCAAACCCAAAACAGAAAGCATGTAAACAACTCAAATCAGTTCAGTCTGAACTCAACCAACCTGGACTGTGGTGGAGTAGAAAGCATGAGGCAGCGTAGCCACCAGCGACACCACCCAAATGGTTAAACTGGCCCATTTGGCGCGAGTAGTGGCGATCCTAGGGCTGCCCATCTTCAGAGAGGTAACCAGGGAGTGGTAGCGTGTCACGCTCATGGCGGTGAGGAAGAAGACGCTGGCGTACATGTTCAGGGTGGTGACCGAGCTCACGATCTTGCACATGACCCAGCCGAAGGGCCAGCGGAAGTCCAGCACCGTGTCCACGGCCCAGAAGGGCAAGGTGAGGACAAACTGGAGGTCCGTCAGCGCCAGGCTCATCACGAAGCAGTCGATGGAAGAGTGGTGGTGGCCCCGGCGGCGGGAGCGGAGCAGGAAGAGTGCCAGGAGGTTACCCACAAGCCCCAGAACACACACCACCAGATAGACCAGGGCGATGACGACTCGTATCTGTCAAACACATACAAACGTTTTTATTTTGTCATTTCGGACCTAAATGGCCACAAAAGTGCACACAAGGAAATTAAGAGGAGACACTCCAGGCTTCATGCACTGATCAATTTAGAGATTTTGGGCTATTTTGCCTCCATAACATGTCTTCTTTCAGTCCAGTGGAAAGAAAACATCCAAAATACAACTATAGGTGTTTATTTTACTACTTTGTCTACTTGTAGATTTAATTTCTCCTAAATTCACCAAACGTTACCATTAGATTATGCCTCATTTGTGTATTTAAACATAACATTTCAGAAAACTTGTAATACAACAAAATAATTGTCTTGATGTAAGTAATCAGCTGGGGAAGTTTCATGTTGATATCTATTAGTTAATTTGTTACCCTATTCACCATAGTGTCTTCAAAATGTATGTCATTTTACAATCTTTAAAGGTTGTTTTCTCAGAATGAGTTTTTTTTTCTCATTCTGAGCCAGAAATCTCCACTTCAGTAGCTTTTACATCCACCAACTTTCCAGTTTCATTCCTATCTATATTCTGAAGGTATTTACAGAAGGATTTGTTCATTCATAGTTTGATTTATAGAACATTTATCCCTAAAAACATGGTGAAAATTTGGCTTTAACCAATGTTCAGATTTCTGTTCTGTAAATGTGTGCAAATTAGCACAAATTTTATAAGATAATGCCTCATTTGCATATTTCTTCTGCTTCAATGAAAACATCCAAAACACATTTAGGTGTTTATTTTACTTATTTGTCTATTTGTAGATTTCTCCTAAATTCACCAAAAGTTAGCATTAGATAATGCCTCATTTGCATATTTAAACATAACATTTCAGAAAACTAAAAAAAAAAAAAAATTGTCTTAATGTAAGTAATCAACTGGGTATGTTTCATTTTGATATCTATTATTATTATATTTAATAATATTAAAATCTATTAATATTATATCTATTCTTTTTTTTACCCTATTCACATGTAGTGTCTTGCAAAATATATGGAATTTCGCAATCCATATCTTTAAAGGTAATTTTCTCAAAATTAGTTTTTTTCTCAAACTCTGAGCCAGAAATGTCTAATGCAAATTATCACATATTTGATAAGAGAATTTGCATATTTTAACAGATTTTCAGAAAACTTGTAATACAAAATAATGGAGGAAGTTTCATCCGTTAGATATATCTTTAAGTTTCAAGATTCATTTATTTATCATTTTTATGCTCCCCATAAAAACGAAATTGTGTTTCTTACATCCACCACTCAGAAAATCAGTGCAAAGCAATTGGTGAAAACTATAAAATAATTAGCTAATAATTAAGAGCACTAATAAATAAGCTAAAAATAGAATAGAATAGTTACAATTTAAAAATTACAAATATTATTAAAGGAATAGTCTCTTTAGTGCAGTTCACATTCATTTTACTATTCACCTGGGGTCTTACAGAATATATGGAATTTTACAATCCAAATCTTTTAAAGGTAATTTTCTCAAAATGAGTTTTTTCTCAAAGTCTGAGCCAGAAATCTATGCAAATTCGCACATATTTGATAAGATAATTTGCATATTTTAAGTAATCAACAGGAAGTTTCATCTGTGTTATTTATATATATAAAAATATATATATATTATATCAAAATATATATTTTGATATAATATATATATATATTTTTACTATTCACCTAGGGTGTCTTCCCATAAAGTCAAAATACAACATGCATCCTCCAAGCTGCACTTTCTCTCAGCATATGTTGAGGTGATTCCTGCAAAATGACAAACATGTATTCATGCCATCCATCTGGATGTATAATGATTTGTTGAATGAATCCTGAACTATTAAACCTACTGCCAGGTTGGCGGTGTCTGCGTGCAGGTCCAGAGAGGACTCCTTGGAGAGGATGTGCAGCCAGCAGTTCAGAGAGAGGTTCAGAGCTGCCACATTAGAAGCTGCTCCTGTGGGGCTCACAAGTTTGGAGAGTTCTCGTTCATCCTCCTCTCCTCCGCACACAGCCAGGGGTCCGGAGGAGCTGCTGTTGCTCTGCATGACTCTGCAGTGCTAAAAAAAAAAAAGGCTTCTTTAAGAAAAAAAACAAGTGTCCTGCAGGTTTCCCCTCCTCTCCTTCAGTCGGCTAACTTCCAGAGTGTTGTTGCGCAGCTGTTGATGCGTAAATCCCCATCGTCCTCGTCCTGCGTTCAAAGCCTCAGAGTTGCATGATTCATCCGAGTGACTTCTAAACTTGCACGCATATTACAAGTGGGAAAAAAAGTTTGCATGAAAGCTGATTAATCCGTGTCAGCCTATACTTGGGAGCGTTCAGGCTGAAGTGCACCGTGAAGCAGCAGCATCATCTGTCAGTGCTGACAGCATCCTGAGGCTTTTATAGTCGCTGAGGAGGAGCTGCTCCACCGCGCTGTGGCGCACATGGAGAGACTTCAATATACAGTATTACCACACTCTGATGATTATTATAGTAGATACTGGGCACACTGTAAACAATTGCTGTTCATTTACAGCAGGATTTCAACAGTATTAACCTGTTATTGCTAAAAAAAACCAGTGCTTTACTGTTAATACAAAAGAAAACCTGTTAAATTACGCTCATAGGCCGTTTTTTAACTGAACTATAATGCATTCTTAAAAAAACATTACTTTACTGCTGATCAGCTGTCTAAAGTATCATCAGTAACAGTATTTTTTTAATTCTGGGACCTGATCTGCTCATGTGAGGCTTGTACATTGTACATGATTGTAAAATCAGTGAATTGGCTTTATTGTTCTTCACTCACATGTTGTTCTGGATTCATTCTGTGCTTGTAGCCAGCTAGAGACAGACATTTTGGGAAAAGTGTCAACAAGTCTATTATAGCCTTTTTCCTAACAAGTGCCTTTAATTGTATTTAGTGTGATTATTCCTATGTCTGTAACCTGCTAAGTCTATTCATCTAAGCAAAACATAATGTTTATTAAAATGTATGTAAAAAATACAACCTAAATAGTGCATTAAAACAAATCAGTAAGATAATGTAAAAGAAAGGTTAAAAACAGCTATATAATGTATCTTTAAACAGTAAATTAACTGTAAAATACTGTGAAATTAATAAAAAAAACAGGTCAAACTGTATTTTTCATTAACAGTACAAAGCTGTACATTTCAGCGACAGTTTAATAATGTTAATTTTACAGTAACATAAAGGCAACCCTGCTGCCAGCTCTTTACTGTTATTTTACTGGGAAATTCTTAACAGTGTAGGAATGAAGCTCCTCTAACTTCAGTTCTGTTTTTTAAACTTAGATGAAGCCAGTTCACAGGGAAAGACTTGTGTTGCATGATGGAAACAAATAATAATGTAGCAGTCTGATATTCTGCAAAAGAGTGTGGTTTCTGAGTTGTCTTTGCTCTTATAGGTGAATGGATTATTGGCCTTTTTTTAAAAAAAAAGATAGCTCAGAAAAGCATGTATTTTAAGCTGCGTTTCTGCTTTTTTTTTAAAAAAAAAAAAAAAAAAGCAGCAGTGGGTAGAAATGGAGAAAATATGATTAAAAAAAAAAAAGTTATTTTTTTATAACACGGTCACTATATCCTGACGGTAGTGCATGAGACAGGTAATCTGAAAAAAATCATGTGCCTCTGTGTCCTCCGGTGCTCCTAATGGCATCTGCAAGATTTCACAGACTGGAGGAAAACAAGCAGTCAGAGCCGAGTTGGAGCCTTGCCGTCTCTGAGCAGCTGTCAATCACTCGCTAACTCCGATCAAATGGTCAAACTAGGCAGCGCTGATCAAATATGAATCAATATTTTGTTACTGTAATGCCTATTTCTCTCCTCAAATGTTTTCAGAAACATCTTGTAGTGTACTGTTTAGCTGTAAAATGAGAAAGTTTGTGACCCGGCAGCCATGTTGAGATCTGTTGAGGAAATACTAAGCACCGCCCACCAGCCGGAGCACAGCCAATAGGAACGATCTCTCTCTGAACTGACCTGTGATTGGCCAAAGTCTCCCATCACAGGCTAGATTTTTAAAGCCTGAAAACAGAGCCATGAGGAGGGGCAGAAGTCTAGTTTTCTCTCAGAACACTTGAATTACAATATGCTGAAAGTTTATTATGGAATTTTTGCCTAATAATACCAAAAATATTCTGCCTACTGCCACTTTAAATTGTAGGAGTATTTGTATGCTATAAGCTTGCTATTCATTGTTTTGTAATTTCTTTCCCCTTTTTGATGGAGCCAGCTAATCCCCCTCTCAGATGTTATGTCCAAATATCACCTTTAATGTTCCTGCATATGACATTAATGTAAATGAACACAGGATGGTATTTTCAGAAAGGTTTCCTCGGATTGTTAACGCACATCTGAAACGATGCACATCAGAGGAACTGATGAATGAGTTTTCAAACAGCTTTCAGTCTTTGCGAAGGAGCCAGCGAGCAAGCGATGTAGATGTGTGTGTTTCTGATTTGCATTTCTTATAGGTCACTGTTAGTATTCATACAACTTGGAGTCTGACATCATAAGTGATCCTCTTAAAATGTTGTATCGGGGTCTGATTTAAAGTCCAGTCAAGATTGTTGGGAGTAATTTATTCTCATCCTGTTTCTTTGTCTGCTGTCAGGAACAACTTAAAAGAAAACAAATCTAATATGTTGACAGTTTACTTTAATGTTTTACCAATAGATGGAGATGGATGGAAATGCAGTCTGACCCTGAGGATCTCTGTGAAGCTGCTCATTTGCATCCTGCCGAAGCTTTCCAAGACACTTAAAAAGGTAATTTAATTCACACAACTTTTTTATACGGCATCTAAAAAACAGTTGGATGGGAATACATTGAGTGCCTCTATAGTCAAGGTCAGGGTAAAGCATGTGAGTGAATAAGTAAACAAATCTGTTGGTCATGGAAAAACAGATTTTATTCATATGAGATAAAGATGTAGCCTATATGAGATTATTATGTGCGAGAGTGGCCTGGAGTGCTCCTGATAAAAGCTTTTGTGCTTTATTGTTGTCATTTCTACACTTGAGCTCCGTAACACTTACAGTCAGTTTCTGTTTACTTGGCTGACCAAGGACGTTTAACAAGCTCCCTCCTTGTCATTCTTTGGGAGCATCTCAGCAGACAAAGTGATTTGACTTCACGCTCTGAATGACTCCCCTCCGCGTTGCTGCAATGCATGAAATATAGTAGCAGTGAAAGGCGAAGATCCATTCAGTTTCTCTACCTGTGTCCTTGTTTCACAAAGGTGACATGTCGGGTCGAACAAATCCATCTCTATTAAAGCTCTTCATTCAAGCGAAGGTCTTAATAGAAATCCAAGCGTGGGCAAAGCACTGAAAGTCTCTCAGCCCAGAGAAAGAAAAGAATCATTAAATATCCAGCAGTCAGTAAAAGTTTTACCAATACATCCACCCACAGTTGTACACTAGTAGGCTTCTACCTTTTAAAAGGAACAACAGTGATTTTTCATTCATTGTTTTTTCAAGACAAAATCCCCCAAATGTTTATCATCATTAAGGCAGCGAAATGTGCGAGCTCGTGAGAGCACAATTTCATATTTTTCTGCTTATTGCTCAAACGTTCATGAAACCAGAAACGGACGAAATATATCTTTTATCCTTATCTTTTCCTCCAGAGACCTCTTTCCTCCTTCAGGTAGCAGCACCTCTGCTCAACCCTGATATGATTGATACTCTGAGTTTCTACCCACATCTATAGGCGACCTCTCTATCACACCACCGCAAACGTCACTGCTTAAAGGGGACATATCATGCTCATTTTCAGGTTCATGCTTGTATTTTGGGTTTCTACTAGAACATGTTTACATGCTTTAATGTTCAAAAAACACATTATTTTTCTCATGCTGTCTGTCTGAATATACCTGAATTAACCCTCCGTCCGAAATGCTCCGTTTTAGCACCTGCCTCTTTAAGACACCCTCCTGAAAAAAACCCAGTCTGCTCTGATTGGCTTGTGAGAAAAATATGGTGCACCTTTGTAAGGTAGTTTTCAAGCCCACAAAAAACTGACTGGGTTGTCTTATTTCACAGTTTGTGGGTTGGTAGCAGCCCAGATACCTAAATGTACTGTCTGTATACAAACACTGAAAAAGTGAGTTTTTCATGATATGTCCCTGATCAATAATTAATTTTTCACTCCCAGTGTGGATAGTGTACTCACATTTTTAGTTTCAGTTTGTTGAAATCATTCATATTTCAAATTGTAAAGTTTTTTCCACATCCTCAGTTTTTGTAACAGATTGAACAAACAACAATCAGAGGCCGTGTTCAGACGTATTAACATGCGTCCTCAGTGATCCGATCACACGTGGACACCTATAAGTACAGGTTTGAACACACTCAAGATGTGTCGAGGACGCATTGAGATCAGTTCTTTCAGACCACATTCAGAGGTGGTCCAGGCCACATATGGCCACATTCTTTTAGCGGTGCGTACGGGGATGTGTCCTGGGGCACATTAAGGACCGCCTACTCAACTGACATCCCGCTTGGATCCGCGGGGTCTCACTGCATTCCTCATGTGAATAGAAAGACGCTTGTCTGCCTCGCGGCATGGAAACAGCCTCTGTGCTCTACTGTAATCTGTCATTACAACTGTATTTTATTGAAATATATCTTATCTATAGGCTATTTATCTACAGACTATCAGACTCAAGTGCATTATTATCATACTGTAGGTGATGTGTCGGCATTTCTGTTGCGGTGCTTTGCACGGGGCTGACACCCGCCTGCCCGCTCACTCGTTCGCTCTCATCCCCGGCTCTCTGAAGCTCTGTACCCCACTGTTGCCTTAGCAAAGGCAGCCCAACACATGTGTAATCGTAGAATATAAACTCTTCTTCGTGTCATGCTGTAAATCCTCCAAAATATTATGAAGGACATGACGTCATATTGTCCTCAATGTTAGCTACAGCCGTCTGGAAACTGTATTCCAGTGAAATTTCAACACATGCAGTGTGTAAAGAGCATCTTGTGGGACTGGCCTCAACTGAGTTCATGTTTTATTACAGTGAGCAGAGGCTGCTTGAACATCAGCAGTTTGAACATCAGTGGTTCATGAATCCACATGTGACCTTGATGTTGGCATCGAGCTGTGTTTTGAGATGCAAATTTTGTAGATGTACAGCTGCAAAGACACAATCCTCTAAGTAGATAACCTGTCTGAATTATGATGTGTTATCAACAGGAACAGAGATGAGGTAGAAAACATTGGGTGTTCTGGACATGAGAACATTATGTGAAGCGCTGCAGCAGTGAACCAGAGACAATAATAACCAGTGAAGTGTTTTCATTATCCCTGAAATGCATTAGGCGGGTTTTGCAACATTTTTCTTTGACCCCACTAGAAAACACACGACATGACCAGCCGATAATTATATTTCCATATAATAACAACAAAGACTTTTGCACTAAAATTAAGTGACAAGTCAGCAGCTTTTGCTCACGAAGCAATTTATTTTTGGGGGTCAAATCATGTTTGTTGTTCACATATTGCCTCATTATTTTTGGGATGTAAATCTTCCAAATTGGACACATGGAGTTACTGAGAGGAACAAATCCCTTCAGAGGTTTCCAAACTACACTGGAGTAAACATTTTAATTCTCTTCCGCTTTGTCAGCGTTGCATTAAACTGTTACAAAGTGCAAATTTGCTGAACTTTTTTATCAACATATACATTAAAAGTAAGTAATAAAATACAGCAGTGAATATACATTTGTGTTGTTTAACAGATCATACGTCTTGTAGCAGTATATATATATACTTTATAACACATGCTCCACCAGGTCCCTGAGGCTCCGTATTCCAAAGCGAAATGAAAATTGACATCTGTTTGGATGACCTCCACGCTGATCTCCATCTGAGTGAGTGTTTTTCAGTTAAATCTTTTAGCTCTTTGTGTGTTGGAGCGGATGGCAAACACACCACAACACCTCACTCAGTCTCTGCAGTGAGAAACACACGTTGAAAAGCAATTAAAACTGCTCATTTGGATGCTGCGCCTGCAAGCAAGCCTGCTTTCCTTCGCTAGGTTTTTCCTCTCAGGGGCGTCCTGAGGAGATCAGCGATTGTCCCGGTGCCTGTGACCCTGGTGGTGGGAGGATGGGAAGTCTACCTCGAGGAGATCTGCCCAGGGTCAGAGCTTCTCCATCAGCCTGCACAGTGCCTCAAAGCCCCTGGAGACGGAGAAGAGAGGAAGAGGAGCGACGTCTCGCACTTCAACCACTGACTGCAGGGCGCGGGACGGCACTGAGGGAGCAGAGACGTGGTTGAGAGGAGTGAGTGAGTGTTTGTGTGTGTGTTTGTTTATAGAGAGAGAAAGTGTGAGTGTTTACGTCTACACACCTTTGGTCTGTGTGTACTCTCCCTGTTGGCTGTAGGGCTCTGGCTGAAGATTTGAGGAAATGAGCAGGGAGAAGGAGAGGAGCAAAACCTGCACATAAATAAATGAATCAGGACAAAAACAGGCCAAGCATAGAAGACAGAGGCCAGAGGGAAATGACAGAAAGCACAGGGAAAAGTAGAAATGGAGTTATTCAGCATAATTTACATACAATTTTGCACAAAAGATAAGCACACTAAAACCTCAGAGGTAATCACAGTCAACAGTGGAGCACAGAGTAGTTTAATGACGTTCTCAGGCACTGTCGTATCTATTATACATCTACACCTGTATCTTTTATTTACTTTAGCAGATTATGCTGTCTGAGCAAATTCTAAATGGTGTAATTCACGGTAATGTTATATATCTCACCAGGATGCAGGTCCCTCTGTGTGTTGTTTTGCTGGAGCTGTTAGGAAGGAGAGCCTGTAGCCGGCTTAGCTGCTCCAGCATATCACTGCAATGCAAATACAGAATGGGAGGGGCCGTGTAAGAATTTCACACCAGGGCTCACAGGTTCTTTGAAATATAGGTATCATTTTTTTCAGTGATCACTGGCAACTAAAACAACAAAAAGAAGAGCTACACGCAGCGAAGGAGTGCATGTACACGGCCTCTTCCCACGTTTTGTTTCAAGTCACCGCAGCACTCAGGGAGAAAGCAGCATGGCACGTAGCAAAGTCAGAGAACGCCGTGTGAGGTTTTGAAAATTGGATCAGCCCCCTCAGTCCTGATTCTTTTGAACAGGTTAAAAGTTTTCTTTTACCATGATGTCAGTATCTGGGGAGGGAGGGGACCGGGGCAAAATAAAGATCAATGAGACACTGACAGATATTCTCCAACGCACAGCAAAGGCAGAAAAGAGTGAATGTCCCATTCAAACAATTTAGCCACTTGAAAACAAATCAAAGAGCGAGATGAAATGGCAAATAAAAAGATAAACTGAGACTAAATATTTAAGGCACCACTTCAAAGAGTATTTCGGTTGGTTTATCTCCTGTGTTTGAGATTGTGCCCACAATGGAGTACATGACAGGAATCGCAACGATTGAAAGAGCTGAGCTGCATTTGTGAAACTGTTTTTTTACAGCAGCAGTTGGCTCGAGTGCTTACCTGACCGTTCGCTAAACCACTCCCCGCTAACAGTGATTGTCCAATCATAGCCACCGTACCTGGGGATGGCTGTGATTAGGGGCGGGCGATACCACAATATGTGTTCATGAATCACCCCCTCTACCTTTGTGTATGGAGCCTCCATGCAAAACGGTGATGTACGTCCTCGCGTGACTGGTGCAACCATCGGCCACTATCAGAGCCCAGTTCCGCAGATAATGATAGTTTGTAAAATGTACTATCGGCACCTTTAATCGCCCAAACTGATTAATCGGTCTACCCCAATTTGAAGATGCCACTTTGGATTTTGTAAAACTTTAAAAAACAATAACAAGTGAAAGTAACAAAAAGATCCCTCAGTAATGAAAACAATGATTAGTTGCAGCCCTTGTTGGCTGATTTGAGGACTCACTTGTTGGTCTCCTCCAACTGCTGGATCTTCCTCTGCAGCTTGAGGTTGTGAGCGCTACACGCAGACATCCTACAGAAAGAGAAAGAGGGGAATTATAGATAAAATTTGGAAATACGGGTATCATATTTGCACAGTGTTATGATTTTGTTTTGTGGCCCCTTCGTTTCTCTCTTTGCCAATATCCGTCTGCTGAGTGTTATCTCACACCCCATTCTGTCATCCAGTGAATCTCCCCCCACCCACTTCTTCTTCTGCTGTCTCTCTTGTTTCTTTCAGTCACTGTGAGTCATGCTCCATTATGGCTCGATGACGGAGCTGAACCATGACTGATAATGATACCACGTTGATGCGCTCTGCTCGTCGCTGGCTTGATTACTTACAAATGCTGACTCACTGGGAGTGACAATCTCATCATGAAACTTTTGTTGGTAATTACTATTACATATATAAAGCTCCTATTTGATTATTAAGGATTTTTAAAAGTACGCACAAAGGTTTGTTTGGCAACTTTGAGGCCTGTAAGCACACAATCAACTGACAGAAGGTAGAAACACACAAACTGTTCTCAGACTCAATAAAATGTATTCCACTCTCTACCTCTCTGATTCAGATTCAACTTTGGGTCCTGGCACCTCCCCATAGTCTCAGATGCCTCCACTTCATTCTGAGATGAATCGCTGATGCTTGCCAGATGATTGCACCACTGGATTTTAGAGTCCAGTGGTGCAATCATCTGAAGCTCAGCATCGGTAAGATCAAGCAGACCTACAAATACCCCGGGGAGGCTGATGAATAAACCCGAAGAGGTCTGACGCACAGAGTTATGTGGGGATATAACTACATTTCTCCTTCTTTGAGGAGTCTTCCAACATGTGGATCAAACTACAAGCTCTTCCACTCTGCATTGTTTGCGGAGGTGTGATGGGGAGGAAGAGCCAACGTGGGGGAGGCCGGCATGGATTAACACATTTGGTGATAAAGCCTGGCTGTGTGATAGGGCTCATTCTTCACAGCTTGGAGGTAGAGGAGGAGGAGGAGGACTAAACTGAGCTCCATTTTGGCAAAAACCTGCTGCTTCTCTCTGGTGAGATGTTGCATCTTCACAGCATCTTCAACTTCCGCTTAATCCCTCCTTCAGCTGCAACACAGAGTGACTCATCTGCTCTTTTGTGCTGCTGGCTATCGCACTAGACCATGTTTTCTCTCCAACTGACCCTAGATCAGATAAAGAAAGCTCACAGCAGCACTGTTTATGTAAAAAAAATCTAATTGTGCTGGAAAATCTTCACATTCTGGGACTATTTATTCATTATATGTCAGTCCTTAGCTTCCTATTTTGTATATATGTCCCGTGTGTTAAGTTTCACTTTCATGTTATAATCAGCTGTTTGTTCGTGTCCCTTGTTGACAACGTCAAGACACGATTTCACTGTACAAACGTAGTAATTTCAAGTCCAACCATGTTGTTTTTTTTCCTAAACCTAACTAAGTGGTTTTGTTGCCTAAACCTAAGCAAGTGTTTTTGTTTAATACACAACGTTAAGCACGTATTTACTGCGACCGAAAAATTACGCAGAGAGGTCTGACAAAGTGTCATCATGTGACGAGTTGTGTTGCCATAACGTGCTGGCTTGACAGTGTTGTGTCACATAGTCTGTACGTAAGCACGTGGGATCTATAATAGCGTCTCCAGCATAAGGCCTGCTACTCTTATTAGGACAACACAATCCCCAGTGGACAAATAAGAATAGCAGTGCATCTAATTGAAAACTTTGACACTTTGCAAAGTCATCCAGTGGGCTGGATTGGACCCTTTGGGGGGCCAGTTCTGGCCCTTGGGCCGTATGTTTGACACCCCTGCTTGTGGACTCTTGTTACCAAGCATGTGTGCATGTATTGGCTATTGTGAGCATATGGCCCTCTGTGGACACAAACACGGGAGATTGAGACAAGCATTTTTCTCGTCATACTCTTATAGTACTTTCATTTACCATCTTAATAACCTGATTTAACACATTTGTGATCATGCTGGAAAAATCACTACTTGTGTTGCAGCAAGCGGCTCTTTACAGCTGGTAATTCTGTGATCTATGCAAAACGCTAATTATTAAGAATCTATCAGTGGATAGTTCAAGGAAGGAGGCTCCTTGTGTTTTGCTTTTGGCAACATCAGTGATAACTGTGTTATTTAGCTGTGGTGTTTTGATGCTGAATTCCCCAGATATCAATTAACTTTGGGTACAGCTCTGTGAAGCCTTTTTCTTTTGAAAAAGTTTGAGTTTCTGTCCGTATCTGGTCTTTGTTTGTTTGCTCAGCCATGACAGCTGCTGCCACTCAACTCTTTGTCTTTTAAACAAGCCACATCTGTTGCTGTGAATTTCCTGTGAGCCTGAGGAGGTTTTTCCACGTAAACACTTGATAAACACAAAGAAAAAGCTTTCAAGAAGTCTGCTTTATCAACCATTATATAAAATAGTAAAGTGGACTTTTTTTTTTTTAAGTGTTCCCATCCATGCAGCAGTTTGTTAAGGCTAATTAAGTGCATAACAAAACAGGCTCATTATAGAGTGCCTCAGAGATAAAGGCTTAATTTTCCAGGCCAATGTATGTTGAGATAATATGGTGTTGAGTGAGGATGCTGAAGTGCAGCTGGCTCCTACCTTCCCTCCAGACTATCAACATATTCCCTCTTCTTCTTCCGACTTTCTTGAGCCGAGCGCTTGTTGCGGATTTTCCGCCGGATCTTCTTCAAAACCCTCTCTTCAAACTTGTCAGAGTGATGAAACACATGGGAGGGTAGGGACAAGAGAGAAGGAGGAAGGAAAAAGGTTGAGTGAGGAGAAACTGGGTTGGAGGGGTTGTATAACTGGGGTTACAGATTTAGATTTTGATGCATGCATGTGTGTGTGCCAGAGAGGGAGGAGGACATTTGCCCTACATACAGTACGTGTCTCATGTACCTTGGACAGGGGCAGTTTGGTGGGTAAGTTCACCCCTTCTTTAGCCAGAAGCTTCCTCTCATCCTCATTAAGCACAAGCTCCTGCAGGGAATGCTGGGAGATCCGCTGCGCCTGTGAACCAGATGGACAGAATATTCCAGTTAAAGTGACTCTCTGGGCATTTTACCCAAAAGGCGGCGCTGTTGTGGACCCGTCCATAAAATTCTGTTTATTTGGTTGCAAAGGGTGGGACAGGTAAACCTCAAAAAATGTCTCCGGTCAAATTACACAGAGAAGCAGTGGACCGTACCGTTAGTTCATATTTTATTTATTCAGAGGGACTGAATCATTTATATTTAATGCCCCTATTGGTTAGAACGTTTGACAAAATATCATTATTTCACAGAAATATTCAACTCTTCTCTCCTTACTGTCTGTCCCGGGCTGGAAAGCAGCAGGTCCTTCACTGTGAGAGCCTGACTGGACGACAGAGGGGACGTTAGGTTCGTCGTGAGGTAGTGTGCGATGCCAAACTGCTCTTGGAGGTCATCGGACTCCCAGCCTGCAGATCGAACCAGTAAAACAGCAGGTGATGATTCACAAATCTGCCCACATGTGTCATTCAAACAAAACACAAAATATTTAGGTTGCTGTTTCTTGAATTCAACCTCTGTGACGGCTGCACCCTGCTGTCCTTTACAAAATACTACAAAACATATGTCACACTTTTCTCTGTGTGTGTGATATCTTTCTGTTGTTGCAGATCTGGTTTACTCTGTCAATTTCAATGTCAATAATCAGCAATGTGAAAGGGGACTTTTATTCAAAAGGTGCCCTCAAAAGACTGTTTCCTCACATGATGAATTGCACCTTTTATCCTTTACAAATACTAGAAATTGGAAAACCAAATGATTTGCTCTCTGAAAGGACCCGTAACTGTCAAGAGAGTCTGTTGGTAGCTCTCTTTATCCTCCAACATAAACACAAATGGCTAAATGTCACACCAAGGTCTTCCATTTACACCTGACTCTCCCGTTCCTTGGTTCACCTTGTTCCTCTAGTTTTTGTGTATCTTAAAGTTACTGTTTGTAACTTTTTACAGGTATAAATCTACCGGGTCGGTGTCCCATACGCGCTCGCATATGTGCTCGTCTGCCTGCTTGCCTTCACACACACAACGCGCGCGTTCTCACTCCACCTCACGTTCATGCGCGCACACTACACACTGCAGAAGAGTTAGTTTAGCTCTGAGAATATCTAGTGAATGTATAGTGGACGTTTGTGCAGAAACGTTATTTACTCCGAACGGGTGCCGGTGTCTCCCTGCGGCCGCGGTGGGAGACGATAACGTTTCTTTTCCTGCTTCAGCCCTGGAGGCTGAAGCAGCGGGGCTGAGGCAGGAAAAGCCAACACTAGGATCAGCAGTGATTCATGGAGAGACCTTCACTGGTCAGCTAACATTACTGCCAAGCAGGTGAAATATAGAGTGATATTGTGGTTTTAACTGACGTGTGTCGCCTCACTGTTTTGAGCGATGCTTGTTCATGTCTATTTAGAGCGAGCAAGCGTGAGCCCGATGCTGACTTTCATTGACTTAACGGCCACAGGTGTCGCTGTTAACAAGCAATTCTGAAAGTTACAAATGGTCCCTTTAACATGACTGCAGTTGCAAGTTACAAATGTGTTTTTTTCCCCAGTATAAAATGCCAGTATTTCACATCATAATTTTCCTTTTTACATCTTGTCTTACCTAGATCAATGGCAACGTCAGATGCTTTTTCATGTGGTGGTGGTGGGTGGTTCTCCGGAGGTGGAGGCTGAGGGAAAGACAGCGCTGGAAAAGCTGAGCAGAAGGGAGGGTGAGGGCTCTCTCTGGGATCTGTCGGGGCATCCTCGTTGATGCCGCTGTCAGTGGTGCAGGGCGACCACAGGGGTGACGCTGGAGCCGAGGAGGAGTCGCTCCCACCTAGCAGGGCATCCAGGAAGTCATCAGCGGTGCTTCCCTCGGGGCTCATGGTCTGAGGAGGAGGAAGAGGGTATGTAAACATCATCCCATGACACCACCACTGCTGAATACACCGGCCTAATCAGATAATCATATTTCCACACACGAGCACGGACAGGACAATAAACACGGCGGCCTTTCAATTCCTTGAGCTCATTTGCTTGTGACTCTTTGCCTCATTGCTGTCAATCACAGTTGCAACCGCACAGGGAAACACAGTGAAACCGAATGAGCTCCTCAGATTCAGATCAATAACACATGACCCTTGTTGAGATGAATACACATCACACTCAGCAGTCAAATTTTCATAATGAGATTTGTGGTTGTGATCATGCTGTCCCCCGGGTGATTCTCCTCAGGAGCGAACTGTTGCAGAATGACCGCCGTACTCACTTCATGAATTGTGATAGTCCATGGTTGGTTGCTGTGGTAACGGGGGGTTTCATCCGTGTTCCTGAGCAGGAGGTCAATGAAGTCCATCCCCCCATGCACCTGAAACGAAAAAACTGCTCTGAGCTCTGATGTGTTTAAAATGTAAGGTATTCCTTGGTTTCTCAGAGGAAAAGCTGTATTGCCAGCCTGTGTGCTCTTACTGCTTGTTTTTAAACAATATGACTAATATCTTCAATTGGGGTGTTGCAAACGCAATCCTAGGTCTGGGCGATATGGAGAAAATATCACAATATTTTTTACCAAATACCTCAATGTCGATGTTGCAACGATATTGTGGGGTTGACCATTGGTGCTATTACAAAATATTTACACAATGAGATCATCAGTAATGTGGATATAATGACTAAGTGGACAAATAGTAGAACAGAACAGTCTAAGTTCAGAAAATGTCAATATTTTTACTCTAATGCAGCCTTTAAAACCAGGAAAAGCCAACCCTTATGCCATATTACGATACTACAATATCTAAAATCTAAGAAGATATCTAGTCTCATATCACAATATTAACATATATATATTGCCCAGCCCGACTCAATCCTACACAAAGACTCCTTAAATTAATCAAACTGGTCTCATACACCGTTCGTTGCTATGCCTATGAAAAGAAATACACTGTTATTCGTATATATCCCCCAAAATCAATTCAAGTATAATTCACGTAATCGTGAACCAGGAAATATAACGATCAGCGACTGCGCATACGGAAGAGGTCGGGCAGATGGGTGAGACTTTCGCCCAGGAGACCGGCGTTCATGTCCTGTGTGAAACCAGACGTCAACGTTGATTTATTTGTCACGTCACTTATGTTCTTAAATAATGCCACTTCTGGAGTTACTTTAAGCCAAACCACGATCTTTTCCTAAACCTAACTAAGTAGTTTTGTTGCCTAATCCAAACCAAGTCGATCTTTTTCTAAGCCTAACTATAGTTTTCTTGGCTAAGGAAGTAGTTTCCTGTGAAGATGGAAGTTCATTTTGAAAAGACTGTATGCATGTAATAAGCGGAAATTGACAAATGTTGCTGGACATTCGTAGGAAAATGAACGAAAATGGAATAATACATTTTGCGTAAGATATCACACGAACCCTTGCATGAGAATACGTTGAATTAATACACATTTAACCTTCTTTAAAACTGTTTTTTTAAAGCACACTCAGTCTGAATCGTTGCACCCAGTGATCCGATAACAAATATGCCTTACCTTGTCTGTATTCAGCGTCATAATTCCAACATTAAAGCAGCAGCTGATGAAACTACAGTGAAACTATCCAACAGGAATAAAAGCACACGACCAGATTAATACGTTCCTGCCTGTGGTGTTGACGCCTCGGAGGAATGCCTGAGTCTGCAGCAAAGGACAAAGTTGAAAGGCCATATCACACAAAAACTGTATTCCTCAAAGCCAGCTGATCTCTGCCCAATCAAGTGTTTAGCAGACAGCTGGGAGCCAATCGGCACAAACTCACTGACTCACAGGTAGCCTGTGACTCTTGATGTCATCATGATAAGGATTTGATTCCCTGTGTGGTTTCACATTCATATGTTGTTGACCAGGGTTGCTTTAGAGATGTTTTTTTATTGCTTTCAAAGGCAGAAGGTGGAATGAGTCACGTTTTAACTTCATCTATCTCTGTTAGTAGAAAGATCAAGTTTATTTGAATAGATCTGTGCCTGATACGTCACTCCAGGTGATACAAACAAAAACTCTCTGCTCTTTTCTTCACTCATCTGTTCACTTATGATGGAAATTAAGCTGTTTGCATATATTTCTCTCTCTCTCTCTCTCTATTTTTTCCTCTCAGTCCTATATCACAGCAGTTCACAACCTGGGGGATAAATAACATATTTTACATTTCACAAAATGATATACATAAATATTTTAGCAGTGCTAGCAGACATTCATGGTTCCCGGAGGATGGATTGGTGCGGCGAATCCGCATGGGATAAACAAAGTCTGTATTTGACTCTAATTTACTGACATTATGACTTCAACTACGGCTGCAACTAACGATTATTTCATGGTCAGTTAATCTGCTGATTATTTGCTCGATTAAGATCAGTGTTTTCGATCAGTGTTTCCCAAAGCCAAAGACGACGTTCTCAAATGTCTTGTTTCATCCACAACTCAAAGATATTCAGTTTCCTGTCATAGAGGAGTAAAGAAACCAGAAAATATTCACATTTAAGAAGCTGCAATCAGAGAATTTCGACTTTTTTTAATACAAATTTCTCAAACCAATTAATCAATAATTTAATCTAATAGTTGACAATGAATCGATTTATCACTACAGCTCTAATGTCAAGGCTCTGTGTAACCGCCGCTTATAATAAAAATATGATCCTATATAATATTTACGATGAATATTAAAATATTATTATATTATATAGGCTTATTTATGTTTATATAATATTCACAAAGAGCTCTTGCTCCGGTGCCAGAGAGAATGAGTCTTCATGCTGTGTAGTGAGATGAGCCTCATGAATTTGCACCCAAATTGTCGTCAAAACTTTCATTTATTATTGCCAACAAAATACGACACCAGATCACAGAGATGCAGATTTGCACAGGACTAACATTATCACGTGACCTCTGTGTTTGGCGAAATATAATTTTGTTGGAATTTTTACTTGACAGATTTGAACAGGATTAAGATCACAGATGACCTCTGCAATTATTACAAATTACTAGAGGTTCCCCCGTAATACTAGTCCTGTGCAAATAGGGTTTTTAGTGTGGCCTACAGTATACCCTGGCTTTTAATCTAGCAGCCCCATGACGTTGACATTAGTGGTTTCAGTGAAATGTCACGACAACTATTGGATGGATTACCATGAAATTTGTTTGCCAGTGGTAATTTTTTTGTTTTAAAGGGACACAAGCAAAAAAGTTTGTTAGTGAGTCTGCCAAACAAAACTCACTCACTCTAAATTCAATTTAGATTTTCTCAAAATTGGTCAAAGTGGACTTTTTTGGAAAACTTTTCCACAGTTGCTTTGTGACTATCAAAGAGAAACCCGCTGTTGTGCAGGTTCCATGTATTTTGTTGAACAATGACAGTTTATTTTTGCTTTTTCTATAGCAGAACGACCTCACCACGCCTCACTGTTTCTTATCTTTATTGCCATAATTAGGAATATCTGTTTCGTGCTATTTTGAAGCATACACACCATAAAGCACAGATATTACGTAACATGTCCTCAAAGCAGTAACACAAGAAGGACATGCACACTTGTAAAGACGTATCCAACTATTATCACGGTGGGGAAGAGACTCTTTCAGTGGCAAAGTTATTATACTTCTCAACACAATCCTCCCACCACTCTTCTCAACTTCAAAGTCGGGGGGGTAAAGTGTCAGCCTCATATGTAGATCTGGTCGCTCAAATAATTGAAAGCCATTTTCTTTTCTCTTGACAGATCAAAGTATACAGAGTCATGATATATTTTCTTTTGATCTCTTTAAATTTCTCTCCTCAGGGACAGTCTCCTACTAATCTGTTTAAAAGTTTCAGAGTGGGGAGGGCCTGGGTTTTATATGGCGCAAACCATAGAGAGTCATTTCAGTACAAACTGTGAAGATGGGAAGGACCTTTTCGCTTCTCATCTTTTCTGATTATGCGTCAGATATAACATAATGTGAATAAATCAAACTCTCTTAGGCAGCTCTGAAAGATTAGATTTCAACACTTTGCGGACACCGACATTAATTTTACAGCTCATGTGGGCTTTCAGAGAGTCTTTGCAGAATAGAAATACAATTCAAGATCTCTAATATTCAGAAATCCTCATGTATATGGTTATAATATACAAGGAAAAGTTAGCAAAGGGAGTTCCTGTGGAGTCAGTGTGAGTCACAGTTGCACTGATGCATGAAAGACCAGGCCTGATGGAGCCATTGATATTTCATAAAACAAAAATAATTCATACATTATAGCCCCTGCACGAACCATATGTGACCATCCCTCAGTCTTTAAAGCACTAGTCTTATTTGTTGCATTAAAATCTACTTATCTATGACAGAGAGAGAGAGCCCAGTATTATCAGTACTGTAGTAAGCATAATTGCATGGCAGCGGAGCTCAGCTATCTTTATTATTGTTCTATCTAAGATTAGAGAGTTTCAAAGTACATGCAGATATTATGTTTATGAGGACATGTTAAGCACATCTCTCTGGGTATCAATAATAGGTTGCAGCTCAGGACAGATAATTGCTGTGTTATTGCAGATTGCTGATGATATCATACCATATTATCGTGTCCATTTGGACGCACGTGACCGAGGGTCAAGAAGAGTCACATCCACTCATGAGTATATTAAGAATTAAGGGAATGGATATATATTCAACATTTCTGGAAGTGATTCACCAAATAACATAAAATGTACCATGAAATCACAGTCAAGCTGCTGAATTCTCCTCCAGTGACTTTATGACACCAGTACATAAACGTACAACTCGAGTCCACTAGAAATGTTCTCACAGTTCACACAGTCTCATTTCCTCGACAAGGAGGTGTGAAATTGAAAAGACACGTGTTGAAAATATCAGGTCGGGTAAAGAAAAGTTACAGCTACTGCGATGAATCCAGAGAGCGTGCTCTAAGACTAGAACGTTATCACTCCACCAGCCATGAAATGCATGTTGGATGGCTCTTATCTGGAGCTCAGTGATAACACTGATGTGCATAAACTGATTCAGTACCTACTGCTTGTGGGAAAATCCCAGTGTGTCACAAATAGAAGAAACGAAAGCAATTCTGCCTGAGTGAAATTGGTTGCTCAAGTTTGGAGCACTTCTTAACTGGTAAAACCTTTTGAAAATGAAGATTAAAAACACTTCAACACAATATGGTAGCAGCTCAGCACGTTTTCATTATCCATCATTCTTTAAAGGTGCTGAATGCGAGATTGGAGGCATTTCTATTGTCTCCGTACGGCTCTCCACAGGCGACGACTGAGCCAGGGGCTCCAAGCCCCCAGGAAGAGCGCCGGTCGTTGATACCAATTTTCGTAGTGGCCAAATGGCGGTACTACAACTTTCGTGTCCATCATGTGACGCCATTGGGCCCAAAAAGACATTTTCCTATAGACTGACATTGGGAAAGAGACGTCTGTAACTCAGTGGATAATTTTTTTTTTTAGGTAAAAAAACACTACCGCACTTGAATAGCGCTTATTTAAATCATTAGGTCCTAAAAGTTGTAAAATGCACTGATAGCCGAATCCAGAGTTATTTTCCTTCCTTCGTTTATGTGAATGAGACCCAGACCGAGGCTGGGAGGAGGCGGAGTTAAAGGAAATGCTACTGCGCCTGCTCTCTGGGCCCAATGGATGCGGAAGATCGCCGGATGATACATTCATGTGCCACTGAGCAACTCTTATAGGAATGAACAGGGCCCCGCCTCCAACGCTGTATCCAATTCTCTTAATACATCCATGAGTGACTCGCACATGGATGTATAAAGAGAACTGGATACAGAGGTGGGGCCCTGTTCATTCCTATGAGAGTTGCTCAGTGGCGCGTGAAGCAAAAAAAGCTTGACTTTCGAGTACAAAATTACCCGGATCTTCTGCTGATCTTCTGCATCCATTGGGCCCATAGAGCAGGCACAGTAGCATTTCCTTTAACTCCCCCTCCCAGCCCTCGCTCCAGCCTCAGTCTGGGGGTCATTCATATGAATGGAGGAAGGAAATTAACTCTGGATTCAGCTATTAGAGCATTTCACAACTTTTAGGACCTAATGATTTAAATAAGGGCTATTCAAGTGTTCATACTGGGAAGTTGATTGACCTAAAAAAAAAAATTATCTGCTGATTTACAATGTAAGTCTATGGGGAAAAAGATTTTTTTGGCCCAATGGCATTTAACGGTGTTAAACTGGGGGGGAACCAGTGGGTGGGCGCTATGCTTCCGCAACGGCACAGTCGGTCGGGCCGGCGTTATCATCTGTAACCGCCGTATGAGCGTAGTGCAGAGCGGCGGCCATGAGCTAGCCAGAGGGGCGCGCTCACATCCACGAAAAGGCATGCACAGCCAGCCCGGCTATGTCAACAAAGCACGGAGAAGCTCGGATTACAACACACAGAGCGGGAGAGCGGCTTCATTCTCTGCTCAGGTAGACATTACTCCTCTAAATCTTTACATAGCAAATAGTTGTTTGCTGCTATATTAATGCTTTCGTATAGAGCACCTTTAAACATCATAAACACGGGATTACGGCCTCCCTGTCCAGATGTTTCTCCTTAACACCAATATAAGTATTAAGTATAAGTGGTTTCTTGACATAGAATGTAAAGATACAACTGTTCCTTAAAGAGCTGGACCTGTCGTGACCCCATCACTCATTTGAAGTCAGGTCAGTTTCTGCAGTGTTCCCCAGGGAAGAGATGCAAAATATATCATCGCTATTGTTTACAAATATGTCATCAGTTCAGGAAACCAATATTTAAATTTTGCCCAATGGGATTTTTCTTATTTAGTATTCTAATTTTCTCTTCTTCTTCTGTTACATTTAGGAGCCAATTCAATTCATTTCTAAAACCTTTTGTGCTGAGTGAAGAGAGCAGATTTCAGATTCAGATTTCTCCCCTTGGGTTTTTACAAAAGCTTGTTTTCATTGGAAGCAGCAATGCGACAGCCAACATCGTACAGGAGGGGGGGAGCTTCAAGGCGACAGCTGTTCAAAAAATATAGGAAATCATTTCTGGCAATGTTATGCCATAAAACAGGTACTATTTTTGACACAAAATAATCTGTGTTCATCTCCTTCAGTGAGACACCTGGTAACAGACTGCATTTGCACCAAGCATCACTGTTAGTAGGTCAACTCCCCTGGTGGACACATGACACGGTGCGCTGTGCTACTGCAATAAAATGACCACGGAAATTATTGCTTTTTTGACTCTCACCAGAATCTTTAATATTTTGCCTCCCTTGTATTCATAAAGGTTGGAGAGATGAATAACGTTTTTAATATTTTCCCTCTAAATTTAAATTTTGTTTGCACGTTCGAGCTGGGATTTGGAGAAATACTTTTTTTTATGGTTATTTAGAAGTGGGTAGTAATTGCAAATTTGAGGTTGCCAAGTTATGAAAAATAAAATTTTTATTGTATATTCTCCTCCAGCATAGGCTTGCTTTGTCGCTTTATCTTCCTTTTAATTTCATCAGGACAATTTAACAACTTGCCTTCTGGAAAATAACTAAAAAGCATCTGGGGAAAAAAAATCATTTATTATTATTTATCATGTTTCAACTATTGAAATAAACATACCCATTAAAAAGTCATTCACCATTTTTGTGAAATACTTTTTGTGAATTTCTCCCCTAGCTTTACAGTAATAAAGTCTTATCTATTGTTGTTAAAAAAAATACTGTGTTACTACAGTAAACTACTGTGTCAGGTACATGTCTGCTCCCATGAGGGCCCATTATTGTATATGCCTGTTATGGTACACATGTGAATAATGTATTTTTCAGTGCAGGAGTGCATTTTTCCTCTGACCATGTTGAGTCCACGGGTGTAACAGGACACATCCCATTAACATCTGCAAATACACGTGTGCATGTTCATGTGAGCATGTTCACAAGAGCACAAATCTAATTACTCTGCTTTTCCTCGTTTCATTCACATTTCAAAGTCCCATTTCAGATTCTCTGAACAGCCTGAGATGTTTTGTCCTGCTCTGCCCTCAGCTGGTGGAGGACTGCAACAACATCCTGAAACAGTAACCTATAGTCTCTGCTTTGTCCACAGAGGGACAATAATGAGCCCAAACCCAAAGAAGGAGTTGTTGTGTACTTGGAAGTAATGGTTCCCCCTGGATAGCTCAGAGATGCTTGCTTGTGTCAGCCTACTAGATTGATACCCAGTATGTGCTTGAACATTTACCAGCTGCTTGGCCAAGACACAACTTCTTCCTTGTCTTGTTTCCCATCATGGAGATCATTGTTGAGTCGTTGTTCATCCTGAATCTAGAAAGTGGACGAATAAATAATGTTGAAACAAACTTGGAAAGACAAGACTTCCTTTCAACTGTATGAACCTTACTTTTAAATATACTGTTATGATATTTCAAATTCAATTTCACTTTTCTAATCATCAAGTAATTGGTTGAAATAGATAACTGAGACAGACCTGACCAGAGGATTCACCTAAGGTCAAAACTCAATTACATTATCAGGCAAATCTGTGATTCGGGGCTACTTTGATTAATTGACTTGACTTGAAAATTATAATATTTTCAGTTAAAATGTTCTCCTTGCTAAGTACAGAGAAATCAGAAAGACTTGGGTGCATGTGGTCAGTTTACAGTAAAGTGCAGTTCTTGCACACAGTTTTTGGTGTGCATGTGCATGATCAAGTTATTTTTCTTTCTCACACAGCAGTGGGCAAGCATCCATATGTGACCAGTGTTACCCGGCTGTTGAGCAGCAGCGCCCCCTGCTGCTGCAGCCTCCGTCCTGCACCTCTAACACATACGTATATTGCACAATAAGAACGAAATGAAATTCCACCTGAAAATATATTGCACAGTATGAATTACACCCGAGTAGTGTTAATAATGCACAGTATGAAATACACCTGAGTAGTATTGGTATTGCACAGTCAGTGTACAGTAAAGTGCAGTTCTTGTCAGTTTTTGGTGTGTATGTGCATGATCAAGTTTCTTTCTCACACAGACACAAACCCACCTATTGCAGCAGCAGAGGACTCAGCAGCAGTGGGCAAGCATCCGGCAGTGTGACCCGGCTGTTGAGCAGCAGCGTCCCCTGCTGCTGCAGCCTCCATCCTGCACTTCTAACACGGCATCCGCAGCAGCCGCAGCAGCAGCAGCAGCGTCTCTCCTGTCACCAACCGGGGCTGCCTGGTCCTCAGAGGGCAGTGTTGTTACAGCAATAAACACTCAATAAGACCAACGATCTGCAGACAACATGGTGAGTCTCTACTGGGCCTAAAAATCCAGTATGCATAGTATTTAATCTATCTGTAGCAGGTGAAGAGCGCATAACCTCCATGTCTTGATTTCGGTGCAACAAGCTGCAATTGGAGCCCTGTTATAATGTTTGTGAGAGAAATGCATACCGATGGTGTTGTTGTGTGATCAGATAAAGGCTGTGTGTGTGATCTGTTGTAACATACGCAGCAGCAGGGCTGTGGCCTGAACTGGCCTGCTCTGCCTTCACTGTGACGTTCATAGCAAATCCTTTAATATCAAGCTACTGCTGCTGCTGTAGCATGTCTGCATTATAATAATATCATGAACTAACATACTGAGAGAGAGAGACAGCATCAAGTCCTATACAAATGTGCTGTTTTTTTTAATAAATTGTAGATTTTTTATTAGATTTCAAGAGATTGCGTCATAGCCATACTCTTATCTAATATAACAGGCGACAAAATATAATATTACATACAGTACGTCATTGCATTTAGGGTTCATTTTCAATGTTGGATGTTGATTTATAATGGCTTATAATGGGTTATTATTATTATATAAGAGGCTTTGATTGTCTGGACATCCCAAACTTGATATTTTTATCATTGTTATGTGGATTAAAGGTGTTTAATGTGCTAGAAATTATGTTAAATAATGCTGCTTCTTCTCTTTTCATATATAAAGTCATGATACTGAGGTCCACGTAGGCCTATACAGGGAAAAAATCCCTAGATCTCCCTACCACACTGTGGGACAAACATCTCTTAAAAAAAGCCTTCATCATCTTAAAAAATGCCTTAGTCAATGTTGAGATTGTTTTCTCTAGTGTATTTGATGGGTTTGTCTGTAAGCTCATCTACTTAAAAGTTGGTTTATAGTCTGATGCAATTACAAACTTGGATTGCATATATGAAAACAGCCTTGAAAAAAGGGAAAAAATAAAGTAGAAAAAAAAAATGCCTTAGTCTTTACTTAATTTCTGAATAAATTCATTCTATTGCTGAATTTTAGGCCTCACTTGTATTTTACTTGTAAATCTCAGTGGATTGAGCATCATTTATTGCCAGTTATTGGTCTGTTAAAGATTCAATTGTACCTTAATATGAAGAATTTAAGGGGAATTTAAGGTATGAGATTAAGACATTCGGTTCCCTTGTGATTGTGAAATGGTTCAGCTCGGTCCATTCAGCTGCAGCACGGTGACTCAGTCATTCCTGATAGTGTTGCTTGATTAGGAACCAGAAGGTAAAGTCTTTATGTGGTGTCCACACTCCTTCCTAGTAGTCCGGCTGATGGATTCAGTTTCAAGTTTCTTTCTTTTTATAACTCTACTTGGAACGGCTGTGGGCACAAATAAATATGATATGATGAATAAGGTGGACCTCTCTGCTGCTTGTAAATGGAGGAATGTAACCCCCCCACCAGGTGAACTTCACTGTGGATCAGATCCGTGCCATCATGGACAAGAAGTCCAACATCAGGAACATGTCTGTGATTGCCCACGTGGATCATGGGAAGTCCACCCTGACTGACTCACTGGTGTCCAAGGCGGGCATCATTGCTTCGTCCCGTGCCGGAGAGACCCGCTTCACAGACACGCGCAAAGACGAGCAGGAGCGCTGCATCACCATCAAATCAACGTATGTGGTTCAGAGAAGTGGGTTTAGAAACAGCTTGGTGTTTTTTTGTGCAATCTATTAAAGGTGGTGAAAACTTGTATGTATTCAATTAAACTGTTATCAGGCCATTAAATAGGCGTTATTGGTATAAGCACCATAGATGTGGGTGGATAGGGGCCTACTACACCTACTATGTGGTAAAAGTGAAAGCGAAACTTAAAAGCAACATGTTCTGTTGCTTGCGATGTTGTAAAATTCAATGAAACGTTACGTTTTGAACACAAACAAAAAAGCTTCTTTAGGTTTAGGCAACAAAAACAGATTTACGCAACAAAATGACAACTTCTTCAAAAATACAACTTCTTTAGGTTTATTCAACAAAAATACAACTTCTTTAGGTTTAGCCAACAAAACTACAACTTCTTTAGGTTTAAGCAACAAAACTACAACTTCTTTAGGTTTAGGCAAAAAAGCCATTTTGTAAAACATTGTGTTTTTGGCTTTACATAACTATGTTTCAAAAGTGAAAGTGAAACTTAACGCTTGTGAACACAAAGACAACTACGTGTTGTTAGTTTCACATGGGATGCCTCGGCTCCTCCTGTCTTAATTACTAGAGGGTTGCTGTCGTGTTCTTTTATTCCTTCTGCCGGTGATCTACCATGTGAATAGAAGATAAAAACCTACTATTGGGTGTAGTAGGCCCCTAATGACCCACATTTATGGTGCTTATAGCGACCGATAACGCCTACTTAATAGCCTGATAACAATATTTCTCTAATACAGTAAATGTTCATGACTTAATAAGCAACAACTAAAGTTACATTTGGGGGAAGAAGCATAATAGTTAATAAGAGTTAAATCCTCAGATTGTCAGCTAATCTGCTTCATCAGGACTGTGTGGGTGCAGTTTCATCAGATTGATTGATTATATAAGAGAACAATCCCACAACTGTCATCAGATCTGTAATCAAATCTTTCTAAATGCTGATTGGTGCACAGACATTAAATCATTTTCATTTCCAACTGAGCTCCGCCCAGCGATGGATGATTCACATCACTAAATATTTACTGAAATCAGTCCAGTCGAACCAGTTTGAAGCATTTGAACTGAAAAGTCTCCACTCAACATGACTTTACTAGTTAGAGAAGTGACTTGCAAATTCCAGTATTGTGATGACTCATTCAGTTGAGTCTAATTTAATTTAACTGAATTTTATATATATATATATATATATATATGTACAGTGTGTATATATATATATATATATATATATATTATTTTTTTTATTTTTTATTTATTTATTTATTTTTTATTTTTTATTTTTTTACATTTATTTTAATGGTGTAGTGGTAGTGATAGGTGAACAGTGAACACCTTTTCCTGTTCCCTCTGTTATTCAGAGCCATCTCTATGTACTATGAGCTTGGAGAAAACGACCTGACGTTTATTAAGCAGAGTAAAGATGGAAACGGCTTCCTCATCAACCTGATTGATTCTCCTGGTCACGTTGACTTCTCCTCTGAGGTCACTGCGGCCCTCAGGGTAACTGATGGAGCCTTGGTGGTAGTGGACTGTGTGTCAGGTAATAATGGCTGAGACCCTCGCCTTCACATCCTACACACATACACACTCTGGCTTTTCACCCAGACTCACCTGTTTGTTTCCTCTGACAGGTGTGTGTGTGCAGACAGAGACCGTACTGCGGCAGGCCATCGCTGAGCGCATCAAGCCGGTTCTGATGATGAACAAGATGGACCGGGCACTACTTGAGCTGCAGCTGGAGCCAGATGAGCTCTTCCAGACCTTTCAGCGTATCGTGGAGAACGTCAACGTCATTATCTCCACCTATGGAGAGGATGAGGGGGGACCCATGGGGAACATCATGGTGAGGCAGATGTTCAAATACCACTCAGACACAAAGATATGCTTAAAGTAACTGTGAATTGTTGCTATACATTTACTATAGCTGTGATTTCAAAGAATACTGGACTTTTTTTCCCCTCAGATTGACCCTGTTATCGGTACAGTGGGGTTCGGCTCTGGCCTCCATGGCTGGGCTTTCACCTTGAAGCAGTTTGCTGAGATGTATGTGGCGAAGTTCACTGCGAAAGGAGATGGTCAACTGGGAGCAGCAGAGAGGTGTAAGAAAGTGGAGGACATGATGAAGAAACTGTGGGGAGAGAGGTAAACATGATGATAAACAGATCCACACAGAAATATGCCTCACATGATAACTTAACACAGGGCTGAAAAGCAGCGTTTCACTGCCCTCTCTGGTTGAAAGTTTCAAGTGATCTGAAAAGTGAAGCCGATGCGGAAGTGCCTTAAACTTGCATTCTTTCTAACAGCCAGCAGGGGGCGACTCCTCTGGTTGCATAAGAAGTCTGATTGTATAGAAGTCTATGAGAAAGTGAGCCTACTTCTTACTTGATTTATTACCTCAGTAAACATTGTTAACATGAGTTAATGGTCTCAATCGCTAGTTTCAAGTCTTCTTCAATACAGCATGATGTTCATTTAGTAAATTATGGTCCCATTTAGAGTCAAATAGACCATAAAGCAGGGTATGCTTTAAGGCGTGTCTACCTTGTGATTGACAGGTTGCTACCACGGCGTTGTCCGGTCTGGGAGTTGTCCGTGTTTTTGTCTAACAACTTTAACCCTTTCACGTGTGATTTCAGGTCATTTAAGTTAATTGTAACATTTTGGTCGTCTAAAAATGTCTCATTCAGTGTTCGGTTGTACTTAGCTCCACCCTCTCGTGTCACTTCTGGTTGCAAAAAAACAAGATTGTGTCGGCCAAAATACCGAACTCGAGGCTTCAAAACCTTAGTCCACAAACCAATGGGTGACGTCACGGTGACTACGTCCACTTCTTATATACGGTCTATAGTTACACCTGTAACCACAACCAGCAGCGATGTGACTGTGTACAGACCACATCCTGGAGGGCACTTGTACATCACAAGGAGTAAAACCACCAGAGGTCAGCAAAACCTAGATTTTCAGCTGGTGTTAAGTCCAAATTTTTCTTGCACATACCAAGAAATTGTAATAACACCTGGCATACATTGCACAATTAAAACAGGATTATGAGCTAGATGTCAATCATCTGAGTGTCATAATGTTGTGCGATAATTTATATGCACAGATATTTTGACCCAAATGCCGGCAAGTTCAGTAAGACTGCCACCGGTCCTGATGGCCAGAAACTACCCCGCACCTTCTGCCAGCTCGTTTTGGACCCCATCTTTAAGGTGAATGTAGAGAAAGAAAAAAAAAGTGACATAAATTTACAATTAATATGTTTACCAAGTCAGACCTACATGTAGGATTTGAACATTTGAAGCACCTTGTAGTGTTAGCACCAAAAAGATATTGTGGTAACAATTGCATACAAACTGGAGGACACTAAGATGAATGGGGTGAAAGCAACACATAGACTGTACCAGTTTTCGCCAGTATTGTCTAATTTCTCTTCAAACAAAAACATGCCATCAGAATTATGTGAAAGATTACATGAAAGTGCACATATAGGGAATTAAAAAAAAGTTAAGGATGACTTTAAGACGATGACTTTGGGCTCGAGTTTGATGCCTTGCCCTCTCTCACTGTCCTTCTAGGTTTTTGATGCCATCATGAATTTCAAGAAGGACGAGACAGCCAAACTAATTGAGAAGCTGGACGTCAAATTAGACTCCGAGGACAAGGAGAAGGAGGGGAAGCCCCTGCTGAAGGCGGTGATGCGTCGCTGGCTGCCTGCCGGAGAGGCCCTGCTCCAGATGATCACCATCCACCTGCCCTCCCCCGTCACTGCACAGAAATACCGCTGTGAGCTGCTCTATGAGGGGCCGGGAGACGACGAGGCCGCTATGGGTCAGTGGAACATCATTCAATATTGAGTGACATAACTCGATATGGAGCGTTTTGATGATTTGATTGCATAATGACCTGAATATAAGCTTTATTTTGGCTATGCTATATTCAGGAATCACTATCTCTGCTGTCTTGTCAGGTATTAAGAACTGCGATCCTAAGGCTCCTCTGATCATGTACATTTCCAAGATGGTCCCAACCACCGACAAGGGTCGGTTCTACGCCTTTGGCCGTGTGTTCTCTGGCTGTGTGTCCACTGGCCTGAAAGTGCGCATCATGGGGCCAAACTTCACCCCTGGCAAGAAGGAAGACCTTTTTATCAAACCCATCCAGAGGTGAGCATGTTGATGTACAGATGCCTCAGATGGTAGGAGGACAAACAAAATGAGTTCTAAATTCATGTTTCTCTTCTCGCCCTTTTGTTTTCATGTATTTGTTGGCAACTTTTTATAATCATGTCCTTCTTTCCCGCCTTCCAGGACCATTCTGATGATGGGCCGGTATGTGGAGCCTATTGAAGATGTCCCATGTGGCAACATCGTTGGTCTTGTTGGAGTAGACCAGTTCCTGGTTAAGACAGGGACTATTACCACCTATGAACAAGTAGCGTATTGCTTTTTTCCCCCCTTTTTACTGTAGTTCAAATACTGAAGCACCCATAGCCTGTTTATATAGATGGACGACGCGTCTCCACTTCCTCCCACTGTACAAAAGTGAAGCCAAAATATCCCAGATACGGGAGCAGCTATCTTGAGATTTTGACATCATTTGGAGCCAGAGTCTGCGCAGTGGTGATCAAGGCGTGGAGCCATGGTATCGAGGTCCTGCCCACACACACACCGAGCCAATCACGAGCTGAGCACGGCCGCAGCTTGCTAGCGTGAGCCACCTAGCTGCTACGTTAACACCATGGTAGCTGTTTGGCTAGAAAGACACAACAACTAACCAAAATATCTCTATAACCACATTTATGATGAAATTGACACGTTACACAGACTCGTGACGGTTATGGAAAGTTAAAGTTACATTTCCTCTCTCAAAATGCCCAAGCCTCCGACTGCGACAACTTCACTCAGAGCAGCTGTCAATCATGACCCCCTTTTTATAGCATAAAATAACTAAATGAACACTTGAACATACATCAGTGACAGAAACCATCTTAGAGATTTTTTTATTTGACGTGTACTTTGAGTTTTTAGATTGGCTCATGCCCCATCCACTTTCATGGAGGGGGCGGGCTTTATGACCTATACTGCAGCCAGCCACCAGGGGGCGATCGACATGTATTGGCTTCACTTTTGGGGAGCTGTCATGTCGTCCATCTTTATATACAGTCAGTGGTTGTACCACACAGTGGATCATTAGTTATTTATACAAAGTAATTGCTTGCTCTCCACAACAACAACACGTTTAGCTCGGTGACTCTAACTCTGTCCGCAGGCCCACAATATGAGGGTGATGAAGTTCAGTGTGAGCCCCGTGGTTAGAGTTGCTGTGGAGGCTAAGAACCCCGCTGACCTGCCCAAACTGGTGGAGGGACTGAAGCGTCTGGCCAAGTCTGACCCCATGGTGCAGTGCATCATCGAGGAGTCCGGAGAGCACATCATCGCCGGAGCGGGAGAGCTGCATCTGGAGATCTGCCTGAAGGACCTGGAGGAAGACCACGCCTGCATTCCACTGAAGGTGAGACATTTTTTGTCCACATAAAATGTTATCAATAACACCTTTAAGAGCTTTACATAGCTGTGTCAATGTGTAAAGTAAGTTACATTTGAACACAGATATTCATGATAATAGCAAAGCTAGGAAAATAAGGCCCAAGTTGAGAATAACAAGAATTATTCTTTCAGAAACACTTTAAATTAAAATGCTTTTATGAGATAAAACGCAACAAATGCGCATTTGCTCCTCACATTGTTGCACCACCACCTGTACACACCACCTATTTTGACTCCCATTTCCTTCATCTCGTTCCAGAAATCAGACCCAGTCGTGTCTTACAGAGAGACAGTGATGGAAGAGTCAGACCAGATGTGTCTGTCCAAGTCCCCCAACAAGCACAATCGTCTCTTTATGAAGTCCCGCCCTTTCCCCGACGGCCTGGCTGATGACATCGAGAAGGGGGAGGTCAGCCATCGACAGGAGCTCAAGGCCCGGGCGCGTTACCTCGCCGACAAGTATGAGTGGGAGGTGACAGAGGCCAGGAAGATCTGGTGCTTCGGTCCAGACGGAAGCGGCGCCAACCTGCTGATAGACATGACAAAGGGAGTTCAGTACCTCAACGAGATCAAGGACAGCGTCGTGGCGGGTTTCCAGTGGGCGACCAAAGAGGTGGGCAGCAGTTAACTTTGACTGCAAGTGCATTTTAAATTAGTGTGTAATCAGACGCAACATTGTTCTGATGCATTTGTGATATTGTATAAGCGTGTATACTCCTGAGAATAACTTTGCAGTCTCTGTCACCATCATGCAGGGCGCTCTATGTGAGGAGAACATGCGCTCGATTCGCTTCGACATTCATGACGTGACACTGCACGCAGACGCCATCCACCGTGGTGGGGGACAGATTATTCCCACCGCTCGTAGGGTCCTTTACGCCTGCCAGCTCACTGCTCAGCCACGACTCATGGAGCCTGTATACCTGGTGGAGATACAGGTGTGTATGGAGGCATATTACCCACCCTGGTCCAATTGTAAATGACCCCAAATCAGTTTTGTAAATCTATAAATATTATTGTAACATTCAAGTTTCTGTTATAATTGATATCTATGTGGACTAAACTTGATTATGTTATGATTAACAAATAGAAAAACACGACTTATAAGGCACTTTAAGGGTTTTCAAATTAGCTTTTTATGATTGTACCGTTATGGGATTATGTACAATTTGTTTATGTGGAAAAAAGACACTTTACTCATCATCATAATTATGTTTGACAACTCTCTGATGCCAGTTCACACTTCATGTCTGACTGCTATGCTTCTTGTCCGTGCAGTGCCCGGAGCAGGTGGTCGGCGGTATCTATGGTGTGTTGAACAGGAAGCGAGGTCACGTGTTTGAGGAATCCCAAGTGATAGGCACTCCCATGTTTGTGGTGAAAGCCTTCCTGCCCGTCAACGAGTCCTTTGGTGAGTTTGGGTTTTAATCTGTGCTGTTCAATGTCTTTTGTTGTGGGATCTAACTCTTACTTGTGTAGTTACATGATAAATATTGTATGAACTTTACTAGATTTTCAATAGTTTCACCCAAATTTAATGCTTTTCAATGCAACGATATGTTTACTTTTAGAATAATTCTCTTTATTAATTTGATCTAGTTAGTTATTTCCTTATTCTTTACAGAGAGGAATATTCCACTATGTATAACATTAGTATTTATCTGTATTTATTGCCTCAAGGGTTCACAGCTGACCTGCGCAGCAACACTGGAGGCCAGGCCTTTCCTCAGTGTGTGTTTGACCACTGGCAGATTCTCCAGGGTGACCCCAGCGACGCCGCCACCAGACCCTCCCAGGTTGTCGCTGAAATTAGGAAACGCAAAGGTCTGAAAGAGGGCATTCCTGCCCTCGACAACTACCTGGACAAACTGTAAACACTGAGCCCGGATTATAAAATACCAAATCAGTCTCTAAACCCTACCCCGTAGGCACTTTAAAATCTTTGCACAGGCTTAAAGATACATCGCACAAATTGTTTTGACTTTGAGTCCAGAGCAGAAACAAAGCTTTAAGCTTTTGTTGTAGGCTAGTGGAAGCAGTGATGCTTTTTTCATTTCACAGCTACAGTACACCAAGTGCCTAGGGCGAGGGTTTTGGGGAACAATTGGATCAAAGCAGTTGTATTCCTTGTTTCTTCTATTCCTCCACATCACCCCGTTTTTTCCCCCCTCTCATCTGCCAGGATGGGCCTGTACAGTGCACTGTGATACTGCTGCAATAATGCATATTTAAATGGATCATGGCCAGATAAAACCATGGAAACCACAATAGTGTTACAGAAGTCTAACTCCCTGGACTGGACCTTTGTTCAGTGGATGTAATTAATAAAAACATTCAACTCATGATGAAACTGACTCCTGAAATTCTGTCATTTATCTAGTGCGCTTAAGGAAATAGTTCACCATTTTGGGAAATACATTTATTTGCTTTGAGGCAGTGATTTAGATGAGAAGATTAATACCATTCTTGCATTTGTATGGTGTATAACAGAGAAACTATTCCTCTTATTTAATCCATAGGAGAAACAGCTTGCCAGTCTCTATCCAACAATATCGAAGTCCCCCTACCAGCACCTCTAGAGCTCACCAGTTAACACAATGCATTCAGTTTGAGAACTCTGTACAAAAGCTGAAGAGTAAAAACAACAATTAGCAGTTTTACGGGGGTTATGGCTAAGCGCTTTTGCCAGGCAACCACCAGATATTCCAGAAAGATACTACACAGAGCTAAGAAATCAAATATGTTTGGGTTTTTAAAGGTTATATTGATAACATTTTTATGTAGACAAATCATTTCTAAAAAATAATACATCCACAGAGCTTTTAGAAAGGTGCAGAAAAAAAGTATGGCTTTTCCTCAAAATGACTGTGAATTAATCATTTAAAACAATTTTGACAGGTCCAAAATGATTGTTTTGTTTATCTCTGTGGAAGATATCCGATGTTTGGTTCCCACTTCTAACAAGGCTTGTGAGCCAATAGTATAACGACGTTGGTATTTCTGTGTCTTCAGTTACCAAGTTGTCAGTTAGTGTAAAAAAAAAAAGAGATTGCTGAGTTTGACACCGGTGTCTCCGTCAGGCTGCAGACTAAGTCAATATTTACCATGGCAACAATGTAGGCCTGTAGCTTCATGTTACTCTCCCACGAAAGATTTGTCACTTGATATGAGTCTTTCTGAGTTGTGCAACCAAGTGTCAACCATTTGTTGTGAAGTGAATGCAATGGAACGGAGGAGGGAGAATATAACATCGAGTGACTGAAGGTTATCAATTGTACCTTTAAGTTATAACAGAAAACAAAAAAATGGTTTTACTTTTTCCATAAAGAATAAGCAGTACTTAGAGACCATTAAATCTTGCACTAATAAGAAAGCTGTAAATAAGTGTATCATTTTCAACTTTTTTTTAAAGTGAGGCATATTTTTTCTATTCCCTCTGTACTGTGAACTCCCCCATAGCATGTTGTTCTCAGGATTGTACTTTATTTCATTCAATAAAGAATGGAAATTAAATAAATACTCCCAGACATAACCCCGTCAATAAGTGAACTTTAGAGGTGCTGGTATGCTTTGAACAGAGCCGGGCTGTTTGAGTGTTTAAGCTAAGCTAACCGGCTAATGGGTTTAGCTTAGCCTTATATTTAGCAGACAAACATAAGAGACATTGATCTTCTTATCTCACACTAACTTTCCGCAAGACAGCGAACAACCGTGTTCCCCCAAAACATTTTGTGTTGCTCCTGGGATGGGTTCTTTTCCCAAAAACACAAGCACCACAATATTTTTCTTCACTCTTTAATCAATAGTTATTTCAAGTTACATATATAATGTTAATAAATGCCACTTTAATATACAACCCTTTCACTTCCGCACCAAGAGGGAAAGCTCTTCCGCCCACACTTTTTAAAACAAAGCTAAAAAGAAACATATCTGAAGAGTTGGTGTGCATCCATAGAACAAACGAATGAACATATGCAAGGCCGAGAAGTGCAAGGTATCTTGGGTATAGGCAACTACCAAGCAAGGACACAAGATATCACAGATTGTACTGTATGTAGAAACCGAAAAATTGCTTATCATTATCATGTTAAGATTAATATGAAGTTTGGTTCAAAGAGTTCATAAAGCCTATGAGGTCTATGGAAGTTACAGCTGATTTGAGTGAAATGCTGGTCTGTACTGAACGGTGATGAGGATCTTGTCTTGGCAAATCGGATAAACTGTACATTCATACAGTTGCGACTCCTTCGCACTAATGCTGTGGAGCACAGGAAGGGGAATTGTACAGCTTAAGTAGAATTCAGTGTCAAGCCTTATGCCGTCAATCCACAGCAGTGACATCGATACTGTGAATAATCTGAGAGGCTCCTCCCTCCCTCTCTCCCTCCCTTGTGGAGTCGGTTACAGTCATGTCTGTTTCACAGGCTGGCATCACTACGACACAAAGGGATGAAGGAAGCCGTCGAGAAAGAGGGAGAGAGCATCTCAAATGACAAGCTACTCCCCATGTAGTGACCTACATCGCTTTACAGCTATTTGTCTTCCCGTGTGGCCAACAGTAGTGCACTATATGGAGGGAACAGTATGATGTCAGAGATTAGTCCCCAGAACGGCCGCCGAGGCGTGGCCCCGCGCTGGTGTCAGGTTGTCACATTTGATGGAAGATCGTTGCTGTGTCAGAGGTGACTATGTGTAGAAGATGACCTCGGGAATCTGTCCGTCCTCTACAGAAGTGCCGTTGTTGTTGCCCGCCGCGTAGCAGAAGGTGAAACACGTCTTTGTGCCGGTGGATGACGACTCGTGCGTTACCTTTCGCATCCCCTTAGTCCCGTAATGAGAGTCCGGGCCCTGCAAGACAGACACAGAGGTTGAATACACTGGTGTAGAGCTGCAACGATTAATCAATTAGTTGTCAACTATTAAATGAATCACCAATTATTTTGATAATTAATCGGAGATTAATACGTTTGAGTATCTTTTTAAGAAAAAAAAGTAAAAATTCTCAGATTCCAGCTTCTTAAATGTGAATATTTTCTGGTTTCTTTACTCCTCTGTGACAGTAAACTGAATATCTTTGAGTTGT
>CAKAOH010020742.1:0-31058 GCA_916701665.1 Sebastiscus tertius
TACACCATTGGATATGATGTATCAAATTGGCCTTCAACAGGGAAAGACGGAGGAAAAGATGGAAAAAAGGTGGACTCTTTTCTCCCTTTAGTTACTGTATTTTTGTTTATGCTATATTAAATCATCACATAATCAAATTAGTGTGTTGCTCATATTACAGTATTAGTAATAGGAAATTTCCTGTTTTAAATATATCAAAATAAGGCTAGCTTTTTGTAGCATGTGGTGTGGTGAATGAATATTATAGCCTATGTTACTGTTTTTTTTTTTCTTCCGTTTTTAGCAAAACCACTCACCTTAAATGAATTATAATTTCCCTCTTCATTCAACTTTCTAGCTTCATTTACATGATTAATTCAATTGCATTTATTTTTTCAAACAAATCTGCATCTTCACCTGTCCCTGGTGGTTTGGTTGATTTAAATAACAGCGAGAGGCATGTGTGCGCGCAGGCAGCCACAGACCCTTGTGGCATTTTTTACATAAACCTCCATACAAATGAGTTAAATACCAAACAGACACAGGTGGCCCATGAGCATCACAATACTCCTTTCTTTTCCCACATTGTAATAGCCACAGAGATTTCTACAGGCAGTGGAATTGAGCTGGGAAAGGAGCTTCTGCTGAAGGAAAGTGTTTAGTCTGCACTGAGCTCAGCTATAGCGAGAACTCCCTCTCTCTCTCTCTCTCCTCTGTTGTGCTGTGTGAGGCTATCTACCCTCCCAGGCCTCTCTCCTCCACCCTTCTCCCTCATTACTAACGAACTCTCTCTGCCAGGCCTTACCTCAGGCGGCCCCCTGTAATTATTCCCCAATGCCACAAACTGGTGAGATGGGTGTCCGTTACACACTGTGTGCCGAGCTAAGAAAAACAACAACTGTGGGGCCATTATTTGTCAATCAAACCCAGGGCCAAAACAAAATGCTGTCTGGTACATCCTGAGTCCTAGTTATCATCATTGAAAACTGTCAGGCCAAAGAGCATTTTTATTGATTTCCTTACTTATTTATTTATTTTCATCATCCTGGCATGTTCCCTGATCTCTGTTCGGCTTCGTTACTGAGCCTTTCCTACAATCACCGTAACTTCCTTTGAACGGTGTACAAAAGCTTTTCTTTTCGACTGTTGCTGAAACATTGCAAGCAGTTAACACAGAAAGTAGAACAATGAGCAACTGTTCTTTACTTTTCAATGCAGCAGGATGTGTGACTGGAACACAAAGTTGAGTAAAACCATGGAAATAAATGTTAAAAAATATTAATTTATCCATATAAATCAGCAAGTATGGCTTAAAAACAGGTCTTCACAAATCAGCCAGTCTCCAATTAGAAAGTATGTCTTTCCCGTTCAGTGATTTCTTATACACATGAGACATGGGTATAAAAAGAGAAGATGAATTAAAAATGTAGTCATCAGCAACAGAAGATGAATGAATCTGGATCAATAGACTGTAGAAAAATGAATCAATGAAATAAAAGAACTACACTAAAGCTGCCTTAACATGATAAGATATTTGCTCTTTGCTCAGATGAGATAGGTCGCAGAGGCAAAACACAGCAGGTATAATATGTCTTTGAAAAGTGCGCAAGGACCGCAATTCACTGTTTCTAGGCAACAACAACAGTTGAAGCTGTTATCTCATTGGTTTGAAAGGTCAACAGCAACCGAGGTCAAAGTTTAAATAATTTGAACTGAACGTTGCTCCTAATGGCATCTGCAAAATTTCACAGACCGGAGAAAAACAACCAATCACAGCTGATCTGAAGCTTGTCGTCTCTGAGCAGCTAAAAATCACTCGCAAACTCTGATCAAACGGTCAAACTAGGCAGCACGGATCAAATATGAATCAATATTCTGTTGCTGTAATGCCTATTTCTCGAAAAAAAAAAGTTTTCAGAAACCTCTTGAAGTCTACTGTTTAGCTGTAAAATGAGAATGTTTGTGACCCGGCAGCCATGTTGAGATCAGTTGAGGAAATACCAAGTACTGCCCACCAGCCGGAGCAAACTTTCTCATTTTACAGCTAAACAGTACACTACAAGATGTTTCTGAAAACATTTGAGGTGAGAAATAGTCATTACAGTAACTGAATATTGATTCATATTTGATCAGCGCTGCCTAGTTTGACCGTTTGATCGGTGTTCGCAAGTGATTGTTAGCTGTCTCCGTTGAATGAACAGCCAATAGGAATGCTCTCTCTCGCTCTGAAATGACCTGTGATTGGCCAAAGTTTCTTGTCGGGCTAGATTTTCTAAAGCCTGAAAACAGAGCCATGAGGAGGTACAAAGTCTATTTTTTTCTCAGAACACTTGAATTACAATATACTGAAAGGTTAATATGGAATTTTTGCCCAATGATGCCAAAAATATTCTGCCTATTGCAGCTTTACACTTTTCGAAAAAAAACAGAAAAAATCAGTCTGCTAAAATACAAACATTCCGTAGACACGATGGAAAGGTTCGTTGCTTGTTACCTCTCTGTTGTTCTCGGCTAGAGCGTCTTGGTGATGGATGCGGCAGATAGTTGCTGAAGGTGGACGAGTCGGGTCGTTGATTCTGATGGGGATGGAGCGGATTTCGCTCAGCTCTGAAGCCATTCCCAACGGGTCGATGTTGTGTCTTTCCCGAGTATGTATGGTCTTTCAGACTGCCTCTGCTGATCAAACAGACTCTTGTCGTCGTTTGCAAAGGTGGCAGATGTGCGGGTGATTCACGCACAGCAGGGGAGGTCATCACTTTGGCTGCAGGCAGAGTCTGTTAAAAGTTTCAGTAATGTGCTGCTTATGCACAAACACAGCTGAGGATGTTCTCCTTTGGTGGTTGTCAATGTCTTCTCCTTAGGCAGAAGGCTGGAGGAACAGATGCAGTTTTCTCAAGATTTCTGTATCACTAGTTCAAAAATAATTACTTGCTGCCAACATTATTTCAACATCAAAAAAGGCACCTAGTTTGATACACAAGAAATGAATGAACTCAAACGTAAATGTACAATAGTTTTGCTAGAAAATATTTTAAAAAAGCAAAAAATGTACTTTATTTTGAAAAAAAATACACACACAGTTCGTCTGAAACCAGATCTTTGGTGCAAATGTACCTGTGTCAGGAAAGAAAAATAGACAATATCATAATCACATATAAATTTCCATAGTACTGAAATCTTAAGACTTTATTCTAATATAACTCTTTCAAAGATTATAGCTTTGTTATCATAATAGCATGCAGACATGCATGCAGTTTGGACCATAAACATGTTGCTTTGCATGTCCATCCTGTAAATTAAACTGAAATGTGTTGGATATATCGTAGGTCAACAGGAGTTCAAGCATCATGGCCGTGTTCACATAAAGTTATTCTGCCTAAAATAACGTGTTTCTCCATTTCTTTCTGTTAGGGAAACCCAGTGAACCCCTTCGTTGTGCTTGATGTTACTCAGTGCATGTCTGAACAAATTCAACTTTCAAAGTTGTGATGTGTTCCATCTTGGTCGGAAAGAATAATCATGTGTGATGCAATCCTAGTACAAGATTTAGACTTTAAATCACTGCCACAAAGGCCTACAAAGCCAAAAGGATGATCGAAAAGCATACCACTTGCAAAAATGCTTTGTAATTATCATCTTTAATGAATTATTATATAACAACATTTAACAATAATTCATATTTTTGATAATTCAAACAGTGTTATGAGGAAGTTAATGGGGAATTAAATGCTATGTATGCAGCTTTGTCCCATGTATACAGGGCTGGACATCAGAGGTATACATCTCTTATCATTGATGTAAATTAATGTTTTTAGATCCAAGCGTTCTTTATAAAATTAAGCAGAAGGAAAAAAAAAAAATATTAATGGTTTACTTATCATCATACACAACTCACAGCGGTTTTGGAGATGGGGACTACACACATCTGACACTGCCAGCCACAATCACTTACATTCTACAGTACTTTACTTGGTACCAACTGCATTGGTTTCTACCGAGCCCCCCTGGACCCATACGAGAACATTTGTATAAAGTTGTGCCCTCGAGTTAGTAACTCGTTGAACGAGTTACTTCATAGTGCACTTCTTCCAATCATTCTTAACAGTCCATGCATTGCTGATGTACGGAGCCCCCCTAGATGATGTACTTCGGTAAAGTTGGAAAGATATTGACAGATTCAAACTTTCTGGATCAATAACTCATAACCAAAACGTTGTTAAAACACAAACGACGGCTCTTTCTAACCATAGTAAGGTAGACAATGAGCTATGACCTTATTTTAATCAAAACGAGCCGTCCTCCAAGCTGGACACATAACATTGGTCTCTATGTGCAGCCGGCTGTGAGACGAGTGGTCAGGGACCGTCTACAAAGTGCAACACAAAAAGAGAAAATATTCAATTACTTGAGTATTATACAGAGTAGTACCACCAAAATTACTTCACACATCAATGATCTCCTCATAGTTGTACTACGACACTTAGTGGTAGTACAACTACATTATGCTTTTGCATAATTTTTGTGAATTTGTAATGGGAAAATATTCAATAACTTCACTTTTATAACATGTAGTGCCATCAAAATGTCTTTATTAGTTTAATACGAATAATCAGGAAGAGACCATTGATGTGTGAAGTGATTTTGGTGGTACTGCACTGCATAATACTGAAGTTATTGAATATTTTCCCATTAAAAATTCAAAAGAATTATGCAAAATCATATTTTTCCAAACTAAATGTTGTAGTACAACCATGAGGAGATAATTGGTGTGTGAAGTAGTTTTGATGGTACTACACTGTACATTACTGCAGTTATTGAATATTGTTCTAATAAAAAAATTCACAAAATTATGCAAAAGCATATTTTTCCAAACTAAGTGTAGTAGTACAACTATGAGGAGATCATTGATGTGTGAAGCAATTTCGGTGGTACTACTCTGTATAATACTGAAGTAATTGAATATTTTTCTCTTTTCGGAGTTGCACTTTGTAGACGGCCCCTGACCACTCGTCTCACAGCCGGCTGCACATAGAGACCAATGTTATGTGTCCAGATCAGAGGAGGGCTCGTTTTGATTAAAATGAGGTTGTAGCTTGTTGTCTTCCTTCCTGTGGTTAGAAAGAGCCGTTGTCTGTGTTTTTAAAAAAAATTCTGTTATTAGTTATTGATCCAGGAAGTTTTCTAGGGGGGCTCTGTACATCAGCAATGCATGGACTGTCAGGAATGATTGGAAGAAGTGCACTATAAAGTAACTCGTAAGCAACAAATTACCTAACTTGAGGGAATGAGTTGCTAACTCGAAGGAACAAGTTACTAACTTGAGGGCAGGCCACAATATCTTAACAGAAAAGCCTGCTAAACCAATAACGCCAAACACATACAGAAATTTCTATCTCAACACAAACCGAGCACAATAAACTTGTTTACAATTCTACTAGCACACACGATCCATAACACACATTACCACATCAGAGAGATAGCTTGTGGGACAAGCAACTAATTAGAGCGACCCACAAACATGCTGAGCCTAAACTTATGACTAGAAAAATACTACACACACTTAACACAGTTGTGTAAATCACACCAAAGCAGCACTTGTAAAAAGAATTTAAAAGAGGCATACTGATGTTGACAGGGTTTGAGTTTTTTTCATGGGGACGGTGCTTAATGAATTTGTCTGCTACCTTTTCCAAATTTAGATCCCCTGTGATACAGTTGTGGCAGTTTAACAATGCAACATGATTATGTCTTCGATTAACAACTTGTTACTTTGACACCTCAACAAGTTTGAACAGATTCAGACAACAAAGGTTTTAATGAATGCCCTTGCTCTCCTCTTAGCAATATCCAAATAGACTTGGACAACTGTGAGCAGGATGGCTCTTTGTTTAGTGACTAGTGCACTCGTTCAATCAAGCCTGTTCAGAACAGGCCAATTGCTTGGCCTCCAGTGTTGCTGCTTGCAGCTCGAGAACCGCTCATCCAAACATAAGTAAACGCGTAATTTTGGTGCAAAAGCTCACGCAAACATTGATGAGAGCGAGCTATACCCAGTATGCCGGTCAGCGTGTAACAGATAATATTGTAGCGAGCGACAGTGAGCGAGCTCTACCCAAGCCCCCAGGAAGAGCGCTGATCGTCGATCCCAATTTTTGTAGTGGCCAAACGGTGGTACTACAACTTCCGTGTCAAGTGACCGTCCGTAAGGTGATGCCATTGGGCCCAAAAATACTTTTTCCTATAGACTTACATTGGGAAAGAGGCGTCTATAACTCAGCGGATAATTTTTTTTGAGGTGAATCAACTTCCCAGTATAAACACTTGAATAACCCTTATTTAAATGGCTTTAAAAGTTATAAAACACACTAATAGCTGAATCCAGAATTATTTCCCTTTCTCCGTTCATGTGAATGAGACCCAGACCGAGGCTGGAGCGAGGGCTGGGAGGCGGAGTTAGCAAGCCATGGTGACACCGTGACATTGTGATGTTGTGACGTTGTGACCCCGTGACGTTGTGACCCCGTGACGTTGTGACCCCTTGACGTTGGCTTCACTTTTCAGACCTGGGGGTTGCCCACTGGTGTGAACCTATCTTTATCATTATGATCCACATAGATTGCAAAGGTCAGAGACACTGATAATGTGATCCATTACCCCATAATACTGTTACTTTTGTGATGACCAAAACAGAGCTAAAATGTCAGTGAAAACTGGACAGAAACAGTATTTTAGGGAGATGAAAATAAAATGTTATAGCCACAACAAATTTGTAAGGAGACCATACTATATGTCTGTCGGATCCTTTTGGACTTCTTTAATTAAAGCTGATATGTTTTGTGCAGTTTAAAGCAAATAGTTTGACTTGGCTATTCTTCACTTTGCCATGCGTAGCTTATAAAACATTCATACAGTATCAGTCTAAGCAGATTGAACTTCCTTTTACATCAGCTCAAGATGATGATTTTGTCCTTTGTGTTTGTACTGTACACACTACACATGTGCATGCTCTCCTTCAAATCTAACACTGGAAATAAGGTACTCACTATGATGTTCTTGTATGAACATCAAATCTACTTAGCGAGATTGAGACAGCGTTTAGGGTCATGTCCTTCATGACAGAAAGATAATAAAGGTGCATTTTTGAAAGACTTAATTAAGTAAAATGAAGACACCGAATCACAGGTGACCTCATGTGAAGGTAATTTGGGTTGTTTACAGCCTACTCATACCTCTACCTGCACCTGCACCGAACACATCATTTTCAAAGAAATCCTCAGCTCTCAAATATATCATTATCTGATATGATATATTTTCTCTATATGCCTGTGGATCATTCTGTAACAGATGAGGGAAATGCCAGCAGCACAGCAATATCAGTATTTCCACTCTGATTGGATTGAATATATCAAGCCGGGGATCCAATTTTATATTCAATTGAAACTTTACCGAAGCTCAAACAAACATGCATTCTTACCATACTGATGTATGCAAACAAAATAAATGAAAAAAAGTATTTTTGTTTAGTACACCTTAGTTCATGCTTTGATACTGACAGCAATGCAGTAATAATCATATTCTGAGATGCATATTACCTATATATACAGTCGTATGGTATGTTTAAGAGACACATTTAGTTCTTTTTTAAAGCAAGGTGTGCTGACTGTACAGTATCTTGACAACCTGCATCATCACCCTTGTTTTATCTGTCAGTAACACAGGCAGGGTTTTTCCTGGCTCAGAATGGGCCTTTGGGGGGTGACTACGCGTGTCAGTAAGCATGATCGGTCCGTGTAGAGTAAAGACAATGAGTCTGAGTTATAATGCACAGCTGATACTGGATTTTTTGGGGCCGATACTGATCTCAGGGAGTTAACATTCTGATATCAAGGTTTTTGCAATGATCCCTCAAATGTTATCAAACACTTTTGGCGCCGATATTTAGATAATGGTGGAAGGATATTTTACAGTCTAACAATACTCTTTATTCTCCAAAATAACATCAGTGCACTTAAACAGTAAACTTCATTAGGAGTTAAATCATTATAAATAACGATAAATATATAAAAAAAATGGCCAGTCATCGAAAATCACGCGTCGTAGTTTGTTTACATAATTCGACCTAACTAAGACGGCCACATGGTTGCTCTATCCGGACGCAATTCTTCTCTGTAGCTGTTTTTAAATGGCATGTAGCAGCGATCCAGAGTGTTTATTTCCCTTGTGGCGCAGCCAGTATGTTGATTGAAGTCAGGCATAAGCGACCTGCGTGCAGTCAGCACGAGCAAGACACACTGACTGACTGTACTGACATACTATAGCTGGCTAGCTACCTTCGCTAACATAGCAAACAGATGTGATGAGCATGAGTAACATGATGGTTGAAAGGGACAGGATTACAATAGAGTTATATTGAAATGGGGAAAATGACGGGGTCATTGTTCATTAACGTTCCAGCAATGTATTTCACAAACTAGTTAGCAATTTACTGCGAAGACACCGCTTGACCCCTCTCTACCATCTACTCTGTTGAGATGCACACTCGTAGGACAAGTGGGATGACCCACATTTCCCAGCATGCCTGCCTAGTTCCGAGCGATGGATTGAGTAGTTTAAGTTTGCTGTTTTATGTTAAAAAATGCAAATATTACTTTTTGTTAGTGTTTGTAATGTAATGTGTGTGTTCAGAACATGGTGACTTATGTTGGTAGTTGTCATTTTTGTGCTGCTTTATAGTTTTAACCGTTAGTGAGTTGGCTGTTACATTTCTTGAAGACATTCAAGTAAATGCTACTTTGATTCTCAGTTCTAATCATTTAGGCACTGGTGATCTTCCTTTGGTGTTGGTTAAAACCTCTTTTTTGCTAAAAAAAAATATCAATGCAGGAAAAACCCTGACAGGGTGTCACCCTGTAAATCCAGGGTGGCACGGGATCCAATTTGGGCTACGGATGCATGACGATGGTGACTTTCAGTTTTCTGAAATATATCAGGAAAAATCCACACTTTGGCTTATCAGGTGGAAGTTAAAAAGACGCTCAAACACAGTCCAACAAAGAAGAGCGAGGCCACAGGTCAACAATGGCACCCCCCTCCTTCATCTAAAAGACTAAAATTGCTAACAGATGTTTAATAGCGAACACACAGCACATTTCACACAATCAAAGGGGTCCTGAGACTGTACTGCCTTTACAACAGAAACATCAAAGAACCGCTCAGCAGCTGATGTGGCAGAACTCAAGGGGAAGATGTGGAATACATTACATCAGTATTCAGAGATACTACTAGTGAAGGCAGCTTTCTGCTAATAGAGGGAGTTCCTATACTGTACACACACTGTGAAAACAACTGATACCTCGTTTGATACCACTGATTACATTTCAGCGGTTTAAATTCTAGAAAACCAGTGTGGCATGGCATTAATTTTATTGAGTTTGGTTATACACAAATTAAATTAATCATACAACTATGTCACAGGAATGTGAGCAAAATGTAGTTTATACAGTGTTTCAACGGCATGTGGAGTTACAAAGTTTCCAATCCTGTTCAGACAGTGTTCATATAAATGTGAACATTTTTTATCTTGGAAATTCCTGATGACTCTGCCTAAAATAATCTACATTTAATTTCTGAATTAAAGAACTGTAATATCAAACATTTATTATATTACTTACTGTCTCCTGCTTCTGATGTGTATCTAAAAATGTACAGGATGGCATGAGGCAGGGTGGTACGGCGGGCTCGGAGACAGTGCTCCAACCAGGCCAGCATGCATCTGCCCTACTGAAGCGCTCTTGAACAAGATACTTGATCTCCACGAGCTCTACCTATAAAGCTGACCTTGGATTTTGACCTCTCTGTGCAGGGGCAAGACAATAAACTATCATAGTGTTTTTACTGCAGGCAGGTTTCTGTAATGTTTTGAAGGTAGTGCAAAGTCACTGTAATCTTCCAAATGAATACATGAAAGAGATCAACTCCCAGACCGGACAACGCCTTGGTAACAACCCTGTCAATCACAAGATAGCCACGCCCTAAAGCATACCCTGCTTTATTATCTATTTGACTCTAAATGGGACCATAATTTACGAAATTAACTCATGTTTACAATGTTTACTGAGGTAATAGATCAAGTGAGAAGTAGGCTCATTTTCTCATAGACTTCTATACAATCAGACTTATTTTTGCAACCAGAGGAGTCGCCCCCTGCTGGCTGTTAGAAAAATGTAAGTTTGAGGCACGTCCTCATTGGCTTCACTTTTCAGACCCGGAGGTTGCCCATTGGTACCTGATTAAAAAAAAAATGATCTTTCAAAATAAATTTAATAAATAATTCTATCCTCCTAGAATCCAAACATTTTGGGGAGTCTTCTGCCCTTGTGTGTCGGAGCACAGCTATGCAGAGAGGTAAACACACGTAAAGGTTAAAGGCAGCAGATTGCCTTTTGAAGTTTTTTCTGGAAGCAATTGTGAAAACTGTGGAAACAGAATTGGACAACAATTTCAGTGGTCGTGATTACAAATCAGAAAACAATGACACTCCATAGTTAGACCAAAGATAACATTGTAACTAGAATGGCTCTCGGGAAAGCGCAGACCTCCGCCAAGATGCCTGACATTAAAAAACAGATAACAGCTCACAGCTGGCGGTACCGTAAGGTCGGCTTATTATTATCACGATGTGTTTCCGTGTAACGTATGGGTGGATGCCTCTCTCATTCAGCAGCCTTGTTATGTCTGTATAACGTTACACTACGTTGTCTCTCATCCCGTCACCTGCTGCTTTTTTCTTCCTCACCGCGGACGGCCAGCAGCTCCCGCACACACATCCACACGTGTATCTCTCTGCTTGAAGAAGGAGGAAGAAGGCGGGGTCACGCGTCATCAACGCGTCATCAGTTACACTGCGCATGTGTTATACCCTGTGGTCTTAATGCTCAGGCTCATCGGAATCCTTAAAAAAAATTGTGAATCCGGATCATGATCTGGATCGCCACCAAAATTTAATGGATAGTTCATTGTGCTACACCCCACCCCTCCAAAAGATTTCATTCAAATCCATCACAAAGTTTTGGAGTAATCCTGCTAACAGACAGACAGACAGACAGACAGATAGACATACAGACAAGGAGGTTATAATTAGTTCAGTAACAAGGAAAGTGTAAAATATTTCTGTCAGTATTTGCTTGCACACAGATCTGCCAAAAGCCTGGATGTAAGAGTGTCAGTTAAACAGTTTAACTGCTATAGAACGGTGTTTTCAGCCTTGTGCAACGTTATTTAGAGTTTAAGGCTTTTATCACAATGAAACATTCCCTGGCCTTCACTGCTGTGTAAGCCCGGCGCCTTACTCTTCAACATGTCCATCATCTGAAACATAATACGGCAATAATGGCTATAGTGTTTAAAATGTAAGGGGTATTGTTTGACCCACGCAAACATGTTCTTGGTGCTATCTTGTTGGCCTTGTACCTAATAGGTAGAAAAGGGTTTTATATAAGAGAAAAAAAATTCAAGGAAAGTAACATGAATTCAGATGTCAAGATGCGGTTATGCAGAAGTTTAGATAATACAGAATAGGAAATAATGGATCTAGTTAACTTCATAAAATAACATAAAAATGGGTGGATGTATAGACAGGGTCAAATTTGTTTGTTAAGAGAGATAAAGAGAGGTACATTTAGATAACACAGTAAGTTCAATGGATTGATATGAAGAAATCTTGCTAATAAAAAGTGTTGTGAAAATGATGAATGTATCAGTCATGAATATAATAAAATTCCCTTGATGATAATTAAGAGAATTAATTAAAAATGGGAATACACCAGCGGGTGATGAAGTCCATCTCTTCCCATGGGAAAAAAGACACACACTAGACCTAAATGCAAATCACATATTATGAAATCATGCACTTATTTGATGTCAGTAATTCCACCAATGGGAAATTGGTTTAAAAAGGAGAGAAACATGTTTTAAAAGTGATAGTGTAGCCTCCGGAGGGACAGCTGCACTTGCCCAGTTGGATCCTTTTGTTAAAAAATGGGGACACGTTGTCCAATGTGGCTGATGTCCATGCAGGTGACTGTCAGTGCTTTTAGCAGTTAAGTGAGAATTAGTGTTTACACAGATGGTCAATGCTGTTTGGAACAGAAGGAGTAGGGTAAGCATGGCTGTTACTGTGGTACATTAATGGTAAATGGTGAATTAATGGTGCGCAGTTTGGTTTGATTGTCTAGACACGACAAGAAACAAGTGGTAAATGAAAAGGGTCTGTACAGCTCAGGTGGTTCACTGATCATGTTACTTGCATGGAAATGCAGTATCTTGTTGTTGTGATGTCAGTCAAACTGTGGATGTACCTATTTTCCTAATCACTGAAATTCATTTAAATTATAACTCATCCCATAAACCTAACGCAAGCCCAAGGATGTGTTCAGGTACAATACTGAGTGTAGATCACCCGCGTTTACACAATCACTGTATTTATACATGTCAAATGCTAGAAAAAGTGTAAAAATATGCTTTGGATCACGTTTATGTGCTTATTGCGTGAGTGAAATACGAGCCACTACTTATTCTATGTATATTAGAGCATCAACGAGTAATCAATTAGTTATCAGCTATTAAATTAATCATTAACTATTTTGATAATTGATTAATCGGTTTGAGTAAAAAAAGAAAAGTAAAAATTAATCAAAAATAAATCGACAATTAAATTGTTAGTTGCAACCCTCTTGTATACTGGATTGTTTAAAATAGCGTAAGACGGATGACTGAAAAATACGGCTAAAAGACCATATGTGTAGCGGAGCCATTAGACCTAACCCCGAACATAACCTCAACCATTACCCAAATCCTAAACTGTAACCCGGAATGAACTTGGCCAACGTGAGGATTCTTCAGCTGTTTCTGAGCATGACACATATCCAATCGTTGTGTGCCAACATATGCTTTTAACTCATGACATGTAAATAACTGTAGGCCAGTTGCCTTTTCTGCCGAACAGATGACTCATATAACACAAGCTCAGCAAAGCATAGGCCTAATTATCCTCCACTGCACCAAGCTGCAGTTGTCTTTGGCTGTAAACAGTGCAATCAGGGAGGCAGCAATGTGGAACACATCAGAGGTTCCTCACTCACAGACTCCCAGGTGAGTTTGACTCTGTCTGTGATGGGCATAAATGAATAGAGAGGTAGGCAGCAAATGGAGTTGAGCAGAGGAGGTGGGGACTTGCAAATAGCATAATAGAAAATATGATTGAAATGTTTGCTGCCTATCCTTTTGAAAATTGCTTTAAAATCAATCCCACCTCTTAAGGGAACTGCCCAGCAATTTGGGATATGTTTGTTTGTTGATTTATCCAGCCTTTAGATGAGAAGATCCATATCAATTCACATGGGACATGTGCCTATAGTTTAGTACAATTTAAACTGGAAGCAGGGAGAAACTGCTAGCCTGCTTTCCCAAAACTCGAAACATGTTTAATTTAGGTATCTGTCACCTATACAGACTTCACTGTTTTTGGTTCACAATATTGTGCAAACCTGGCAACCCCCAGCAGGACTGTGGACTGTGCAACCACTGTCCACACTAGGCTGCTGGTCAGAGCATTGGCCAAAGGAATAACTTATTTTTACATTTCTATTTCTACCACGTGCTCATCCATCACCTCAACCTCATTTTTACTAAAACTACATCTGCAGCCGTGACTACTTCCCCGAATCAACTTTTTTCGAAGTGGTGAAATTAGGGATGATAATTAAAAACAATTTTCTAACCGATAACCAACCCTCGTTAACCAATTATTAACCGTTAACTGACAAGATTAGTGCGTTGCAGCGGTGCTGTGGTTTTAGTGCTTAACAAGTGGTCCAGCTGCAACGATAAGCCGATGCACAAACAGGTTCAATCCATCATTTATCGCCAGCTGCAGCGTATGCGCAAAACAGACAACTGAGTTCACCCATTCGAGAGAGTTAGCAGCCATGTTTCTGGATGTATTGTTGTGAACACATGCAGCCACTTTCCTAGTAATAGTCTCTACCACATCATTTAGTTTAGCTGCAAGGTTGTCAGCTGTGTGTCAACCTGGCGTAACGTTAGCAAGTGTCCGACAGACTGTGTGTGTGTTGCGGCGGTGAGTGTGGGGTTGTCGTGGCGATATAGCTGTGAACGTAGCAGTGCAGTGTGTGTACAGTTTATTTGTCGGTGAATAAATGCTACAACTCCTCAAGACCCAAGCCAAGCTTCTGCGTCTTGCAACACTGGCTCAGATTCACTTAAGGTGGACTAATTTTTAATATTTCTTTTAACCGTTAAATCGATAGCTTTAATTGGTCAAAATTCTTAATGTTGGCTAAACGGTTAATTATTAACATCCCTAGGTAAAATACTTGCACTCACTTCTAGTAAACCATACACTAACATTTCAAGAGAACGCAAATCTTGGATGCTGCAGACTTGATTGTATAATCCACTCGCTCAAGTGGCACATCATTGCACTTTTGTGACTTCCCACTTCCTGCACTTTCCAATTTCCAGTCACCCACCACAACATATCAACAATATAATGCTTCAGCTAAACTCAATTTAAAGTCTGTAGACTTGAGACTTAAAAGCTTTAGTGGTTTTAGCATTTCTGGTGATTTTTTAGTGTTTCAGTATCAGCCATGGGTCTTTATTTAAAATATCTGCTGTATTTGCTCAGTGTTAATGACTAACAGTCAGCGCTACAATCCATTTTGAAATGTCAGTTGTTTTTCTTTAGTTATTATATGAACACAAAGCTTTTTAAACTTGGAGGCTTTGATACGTGCTTCTCACCTGTCAATTGAACAAAACACACAACTTTTAATTCATAATGGATTTGTCTTGCTTCCGTTTTCCTTCCCAGCCTGCTGTGGAAGTGACTGCGAGGTTAAGCGCTGACAGCAATGTGCTCAACTCAGTTTTCCATGATATGGCAGCAGCTTCCTCGTAGATGATGCAGCATAGTGAGTGTGGCAACTGTTTGATGTGAATGTTTGCTGCACGTATCAGTTCTAATGATACTGTTGTAGGTGTTTCTCATAATGAAGCCGCTCCTGTTCAGAGTAAAACTTTACCGAGCACCATCTGCTTTCCCAAGCCCCTGAATGTCACATGGGACCTCACAGTTATTCATACAAAGCGTACAGTTATGTGATGTTAGTATAGTTGAGCAGCACAGTGTATTGAGTCGTGTGATGTGTCTGCAGTTTTGGAATCGAGTCAAATAGTAATTACTTAGCATAAGCAGGCACTGATGGATCTACTCACTCCATTTAGGGAAAGGTAGAACATTTTTTATAACAGTTTGGTTTCAGACTTTGTGTATTTTGGTTGTTTTAAAGAAGGACTAGAGGATCTCAATTAAGACCGGGATGAAATCAACGGTGCAGCACAGACAAATTGTGCCATCATTGAACCTAACATTTCTGACAGCAATGTAGCAATTCCATGAATGTCACTGACTTCATCCCTCTAATTTTGAAGGGGCATTATCCAGTCTGAAGAATAATTACTTTAACTCACACTTTAAGGGAAAGAGTTTCTTTGAAAATATCCTGCAGTAAGTGTCCATAAAATCTGAACATATACCTGGGTCTGAGAATATACCTTGATCTAACAAAGAACACTGTGCTACCATGTCAATGTGACCAATGTCATGCTGAACCAAGATGCTAGCTAGCTAGGTGCAATTAGAGACAATAAGTCTTGAGTAATATCACTGGCCTGCCTCACAAAGCAGGTTCAACCTTGTAAGCCTTTTTGTTTTCCTTTTACGTTTTTTTCTGTAGGCTCACAACACAGGAGATCATGGATCCTCAGGAGGAGGTAGAGTTTGTAACAAGTATTCACACAAATATCAACGAAGATCAGAGTACTTAAAAGGTTCAGCGTATAGGATTTAGTGGCATCTAGTGGTGACGTTGCAGATTGCAACCGACTGAATACCCCTCCCTTTCCAAGACTGCAGTAACGTGAGCCGCCAAGTGCAAAACCGTGGTAAGACCGTGGTATCTGTCAGGACTTTCGCCTTGCCTATAGGAGCAACAAGATTCAGATGGCGACTGGCGGTATCACAGTTTTGCTCTTGGCAGCTCGCATCACCTCAGTCTCACAAGCATGTTGAAGGAATATGGTGGCCTTCAGGTAACATAAAACCACAAAAGGCTCTTTCCAGAGCCAGTGTTTGGTTTGTCCTACTGTATTTCGAGCAAGTTTCAAGTCTTTTCAAGTTAACTATAATAACACGCTGAAGTGAACATAATCATTTCACTTATAAAAAGTATACAAAATACTAAGCTACCTGCATAAGTAGAACTCTTATGTACATTGGATTTGTTATAATCCAACCCAGTATCACGCCAAGGCACGTATAGACCTGTGTGTTCACCAGAGAATAGCATGTCAGTGTCCTGTTTTGCCTTGCCAATGCGTTGCATTGTTGCTTTTGTTACACGCGTGACAAAAGCAACAATGCAAGAATGTCTTAGTTATTTCATGCTTTTGCTTTGTGCATTGCTGCATCATTCACATGCCTTTTCATGCGACCAGGCTGTATAACCAGACCAGGAGATCCTTACTTTATTCAGCAAGTTTAAGAACTTTACAAACTAAAGAGCCTTTCAACATAAAAGCATCATTACGTGAATCAATTTAGCAAATTAAATGATTGTATACTTTTCAATGAAAGAGTGACCGTTAAGAAGGTAGTATATGTATTTTATTTTAAGGGTATCAAGTAAAACAAATTAAATGCAGTTACCAATTAACCCCTCTGGAAAGGTTTGCCATTGTTACTGTTATGATACATTTTCATTTAGGACTTATAGGATCATGATACTGGGGCTGCCTGTTGCATTCCTGACCAAAATGCAGTAAAAACACAACTCCATCCACTTCCAACCCGGACTCGTATCTCCCAATAGTTTTCCATCAAACCGATTGATTCTAAACTAATTCTTATAAATTGCTTCATTAATTGCTCCACTAAAGCTACTGACTGTACATTTCATTTGCCTTGATGCATGGCGCTCAATACGGTCTAACAGGGCCAGTGGACACTCAAACCAATCAACTTCAAAAGCACCCAAATCCAAGTATTCTCAGCCTACAAGGTCTCATTTTAAGATGTTGTAGACAACAATAAAGAGTAGTTGTTTTTTTTCCATCAGTGATCTAATTTAATTGCCCAACTAATCCATGCTGGTTGATCCTCCAGATTATCTCTCTAATTTTCTCATCTATCAAGATGATGTGGTACTTTAGACCTAATGTAAAGAACTGTGTGTGAAAGCCTGTGATGGTGGAGGGAGTGAAAGCAGAAACAGGAACCGATCCCAGCTGACATTATGTGAAGGCAGGGTACACCCTGGACAGTTTGCCAGACTATCACAGGGCTGACACATAGAGACAGACAACCATTCACGCTCACATTCACACCTGCGGGCAATTTAGAGTCAACAATTAACCCAGCCTGCATGTCTTTGGACTGTGGAAGGAACCCGGAGAAAACCCACGCTAACACGGGGAGAACATGCCACTGAATTTCACTGACATATATATTTAGGGATGGAAAAATATTCATGGACATAGATGAAGCTCTTCCTTTTTCCATGCCACATGCAAGCAAGAAACATGAGGCTTCAGGCTCCAAGGGTGCGAGTACGTATTGATTGGCATCGTTTCAGAGGAGTATAGACAACCTTTCTTAAGAACTCGTCAAAAATTGCAGGATTTTATCAGGTTTCAGAAGGACAAGGTCATAACTTTTTATTTATTCATGGAGAATGTCCATTTTTGTTCAATGCTTATCAATGGTTTTTACATTTATTAAAATATATTGTTTAATTGCACAGATAAATCAGAGGGATTTGAAATCTCAGGACAGAGTTGTATTGTATCTGTTATACTGAAGCAAGCTGAAAATGAGCGGACATATCCCTCCAGAAAAAGCATATCAGTGTGTGAGTACCCTTTAACAAAAGGTTAAAGTGGTGAGGAGAGTGAAAACATAGTTTTGAAAAGCGGTTGTTGGTGGAGCTACTCTGACCGACATACTACAAGCCAACAACTTTCAAACATGACAAAACACAGCTACTCTGTGATGTCAGGTCCAACGCTGATGCTTTTTCCGACTGTTATTTTTGTGCCATTGCAATCTATTGAATTATTAATAGTAAGCAGTGGCATTTTTTATTCCATGTCCATGCTTCCTCCTGTATACGGCTTCACTCAGCACTCAGGTAGTAACGGACTAAAAACATATTCTTGGCTTTTTGTTTTTATATTTTTATATATATATATATATATATATATATATATATATATAATTTTCTTGTCATGTGTGTCCAACCCTCCAAGCGCCCTCTTGCTATCTGATATTTTCTGTCAAATTCCCCAGCCACATCTCAACCATACACACCTTCTGTCTTCACAGTTGTCTATCCCTAATAGGTTGACAGGTTTGTGGCAGAAGATGCTGGTTGATTTATTGGGTGCTCCGGGTTCTAGTGGTGCATGTCTGACTTGCATCTTCTTAGAAAGACATTTAGCCCTTTCTCATCTCTCTCAAGCGTCCTCTATAGCACACAACACATGCTTACCACGTATCAAAGGCATATTTGTGTAAAAGCGACTCACGGTATATGGCACACAATATGTAAAATACCCAAAAGTTAGGGATGGAATCCTACAAGCACTGAAATCATATATGTTAGACATTCATTATTAACTGCTTGATTTGACATTTTTACATAAATAAATATTTCAGGAAAGTGAACATTTTCTACCATTTTCTACTGAAATACTGTACACAGTTACGGAAGCCTGTCATATAAAGGAAGAGATAGCAAGCAACTCAAGCCTAAGTGTGTGCTGACGGCTGAAGAGCCTGTCTTTTCTCTTTTAAAAACCCACTGGTTGGAACTAGTATTCCAATTCAGCGGCATCTTTCTCGACAGAAACCTGACATTGCGGTAAGCTTAAGTGCTGCTCTGCGTTTTCTGGTTTTCATGCACAATGACTCCTTAGGGCCCCAGCACTAAAAGCCATTAGCGCTCCCAGTGGTGTAAAACTTGCATGAATCTATAAATCTTTCAAGGCAGTGGATTGAATTTGTACTCCTGATAAAGGATAGATTTTGGATGAACAGTGCTGCAGTTGAGTCAAGCTGCCAACAGTACAGGCTCTGATGTTTATTAAAGCAGTAAGAGGACATGAAAACTTCATTCTCCGAGGATTTGTTATTCAAACACTGCAAAAGCCTCTTCAATGGATGGATCTTTAGCAGAGAAAGGAATCTATCCATTGTATCTGCTAAAATATTTAGATGTCACATTTTCATTTGCATGGAGAGAGGACACGATATTTTTTACAGCTGTTATGGTTAGAAACATAAGAAAAGAGAGCAGACTAGCAAGTGCAACAGAATCATAAAATGTTGAAAACAACCACTCCTACACCATGTCTATCTCACTTTACAAGGATGTTCCACATATTGGCCTCAGCACATGTATTTTACCAAGATGTTCGTCCTCCACTAACACGTCTGTTGCTGCTTCTCTATAACATCTATGCACTGTACTTTTAAGGTTACCTCTTGTATCACTGGGAGAGAGGCTGCACAATGTTTATGCCAAACTGTGAAGGACGGTAGGAGGGGCAGACAAATAGGGAGGTGGGAATCCAATCGCCCAGCACAAGGGCGAATTATCTGACCAAGGTGCTGAGAGTGGGGTGTCTTCAGCCACTAATTGATAAGAGCCTTCTATCTTTAGTAAGCAGCAGTGTTTGGCTCAGGACATCAAAACCTTGGCTGTGGCTGAAAGGCTTGCTGTGTCCCACTCCCTCCTTATCCCGGGCTATCGGGGGAGGGTAAAAGTCAGCATGTCACCTTGCCAGGGGGTGACTTCTCTACTTTCCTGCCTGGAACGTTGGAGTTGTTTTCATTAATGTGAATTTGAGCCTTCTACTACTTTGTGTTATTTCCATAATAGACAAAGGGTTATAGCGCCTGGCATAGAATGTCTACTTTAGTTTCCCTTCGCTATGATTTAATCGCAGAGAAGAGTAAAAAAAAAAAAAAAACATGACCTTGTGCGATTTTATAAGTATGAGATAATTAGGAAGGGGTGCCTTATCCCAAGCCAAATCCAAGAACCTGTCGAGGAATAGTGCCATCGAATAAGTACTCTAAGTGATTGCAAATTTATAATTTAGTCTGTTGCTTAAAATAATCTGAATTCTGTAAAGCAATATAACAAATAACATCTTTTCAAAGTACATATTTCCATCCTATACTGTTCAGATTAAAATCTACAGGAAAGACGAGATTAACATTGGTGTAAAAAAAACACATATGCAAATATAAATAGACAGAAAGCACAAGTATGACATCCCAATGGGAAGAGAAGCCAGTTGGAGTATTGGTCCAATGGTCCAAGCCAAAACAATGCTAGTTCATATAAAACCATGTGCAGATGCTCTCAACCCACACACATACAAGCTGACTGTACTCTATCTGCCAGTGCGATATGTTGGAGACTCAACTGATGTAAATGAGTGGCTGCTGAAGAAAGGCAAATATTTAGACAGATGGTACCACTCAGTGGAGCTCTCTACTAAATGACATAAAGGGTTCATAGATCTGAATCCTGTAAAACCAAATGAAAATTATGACAAAATAACTGTAATCACAGCATCTACATTTTGCTAGATTTTTACACTTACGCTCACTTTGGCTGTTTTTTAATTTGGTTTTCCATCCAGTATCCATTTAATGCTTGGTGGTGGTATCTTGAAATTTACCGAGCACACCCACAAAAAACCATCTGACCAAAATGGCAGCTTTTCACTCACGATATCTTATAATCCAATAGGCAGATATAGGTTGGATGCCATGACAGTTTGGAGCACATTCATGCTCCAAAGGGTAGAAGTGGGGAGCCCTTCAAAATTTAATGATGCCACGGCCATTAATCAAGTTCCACCCTCAGGACAAATTTTATGTTTTTAGCCTCACTCAAAGAAGGAAGAAAGAAAAGCAAAATGGTCAAGGGTGTTCTCTCCCCACACTTTCATATTGTGCGCTGTAATATAATGTTAAAGGACAACTGGCAGGGCTTTAGATTTTTTTACTTGCCTACATAGGTAAACAAATGCTGTTAAAGGGAAACACCACCCAAATTAAGATTTCCAATATGGTATTTCTATGGCCAAGGAAAGTTCAATCAATATGTGTGAACATGAGCTACTCTCTCTCAAAGGCAGAAACCAGAGAAGTAAATCTCAAACTTGATGTAATAGGGTATAAAGTCTGGAGCTGCTCCATATGGAGACTGATGTAATGGACCCACAGAATGTTTTATTTCTTCTTTTTTTATACCCAAATGAGCTTTATTCTATCGTAATGTTGTCAGTTGTGAAACAGAAAATGTTCCGATATACTCCGATCAAGTTTGAGTTTTAGCAGTCTAGTTTTTTGGATTTGGGAGAGAGTTGTTCATGTTTACTGAGATTTATTGGAGTGTTTTAGACCATAGGAATAGCATGTATGAATTTTGAAATGGGTGTAGTTCCCCTTTAATCACAAACAATGTCATCTATTTCTAACCATTTCGAGTCTCAATCGAGTCTAATCTCTCTACCTGCCCCATCATCATCTACATTGATAGCAAACTTGAACATTTCACAAATATTATTGTCACTCTAGAATAAAAAAAACAAAAAAAAACATCTTGTTTCAGTACTTTTATTTTATCTAAAAAAAAAAATCCCTTTTCTTGCCTTAAATCACATGAAAGAAAACCTGGTCTTGGAGACGCATCTTTGCCCCCACCCACTATTTCTTTACAAAAATATCAGTGGCACTGATGAAATGGTGTATATTCTTATTAGTGTGTGTGTGGGATTGTACAGCACTAGTCTAACACAGAAAATGAGAAATTGGGCCAGTATAACCTCATAGTCACAGTCAATTCACAGACCAAGTTGGTCAGTTTATAAGACTGTTAGCTCCTGCCACATCCAACCAGCCCACACACTCACCAGTTCACCGTGATTCCTGCTGGCTCTCCTGAAATTGTAGCATATCATAGGTTGCAGCCATGATTTTTGTATTATAACCGTTTAATCAAATTGTGTTTGCTTACTCCATATTGTAAAAACGATTTCAAATAGCACACTTGTTTCCTGCACCAATGTAATTTTTCTTGTACTCTATTTATACTATATTTTTTGTATTTTATTTTAATTTTTTTTTAAATTTGAAATAAGATACATTTCTTTACCAAACATAACATATTAAAGGTAACTGTTAAAAAATATATAAAACAAACTATATTAAAAAAAACGTACATTTCTAAATTAAAATTATTCCCAGTGTTTAATTTACCCAATGCTCCATCCCGATGACAAAGACGAAAATACAAGCTACAATTCGGTGTGTGCCAACTGCTGCAAAGACAGGCTCATTTCTCGGAGGTCGTGGCATTGATTAGCCACAGATGCCCTGGAGCCCAGAAGCGAGGCAGGTTGCAAGCTGACCTGAATTAGACTGTAAAGACGACATCTGAGCCAGTTCAATTAGCAAATTCTAATCCACACTGATTACTCTAAAGCCACATCACTACTGATGGCTAACTCCGTTCTTGAGTGACAGTCAGACTCCCAGAGTGCTCTTTGAAATGCTCTACCTTTTGATGGGTTAAAGCTCCAGGAAACTTGAACTAGAATTGAGTCGTTGTTGTTTTTTTTCCTAATTACATAAACACTATACAGCATTTACAATTTATGTGTGAAGTACTGCAAAAACTAAAACATCAAATAATGTGAAAAAAACACCACTTTGTATTCTGATATTTCTCAACCAAGCCCCATTGGAGTGTTAGAAGGGCAGAGAGGAGCAGGGAGGTATGTTAATTATGCATTACCTACAAGCTGCTTAACGTCACACGTCTGCACGAAGCTGCAGCTGTAATGGTAAAATATGTAAGTAACAAGGATAGTATCACTGCTGATTCACAATGTATTTGGAAAACTGTTGTTAGGCTCCACAAAATACCAACAATGGAGCCATCGCATCCCACACTAAATCTTGTTTCCCTAGCCAAGTTTGTTTCATTTTGAGTCCTGGCTGAAATTTGCAGTGAATATACAGTGAACATCAATTTTCTTCTGGAATAAATGGCTTACAACAAAAAGTGAAAGCTCCAACCAAATATACAGATTCACTCCTGTATATTCAGTAGCTTCAGTACTGCATTTGTCAAAACTACACACAAGGACAGCTTTAGGTAGCTGGCTAATGATCGATTGATTACACATCCAAGGTGCCCAGGAATGTTGGCAAGACAACCAACAGAGTTTATTTATTTCTTTATTGCTTCCGTGGGGATGAACAAACGTCAATTATAGTCTATAGATACCTTGTGGAGTCAAGGTCAAGGTTTCTTTATTAATACCCAAGGGTAAATTTGTTGTGCAGACACACAGTCAACAACTTGGTCTTTAATGATTGTAGACTCATAGATTGAAGCCTGACTTCTGAAATCTATGATCTATGAGTTTCTGATCCCCACGGAGCGTTGGGGCAATTGTTTTTATGCATACCAGTTTAGTTCGTATCACATGCATGTGCATGAGGTCAAACGCGCAATGAGCATGCAGCAATGCGATACGCATTCTTCCGACAGTTTCACGCAGTTCCACTAACTGTACAAATTAAACAAAATTTTAAAGTTTCTAGGCGACACTAAAAACTGAAGAACATGCCCGTTATTAGTAAAGGGCTAAGAAGTATAGTCAATATCTGCAATACATTTGAAATAAACATAGTTAGCTGTTTTAGAAGTTGATGGCAAAAAATGTAGTTAATTTATTTTAGTTTGGAGTACGGATGTCATGAGAACCGATACTTAGCTACCAAGTCGATGACAGAATTCTGAAAATGTGTCAGTACTGGTTTTTCTACAGTAGCGCAGGTATTATACGTAGATAATGTCAGGCCTCGAGGCTAATAGCGTCCTGTCATCCCGTTGACGATATAAAATGTGTTTGGGGCGCAGTAAACTCACTATTGATGCATCCAGGGGACGCACCTTATTTTATCCCTGATGATGCTAAATTGTGAACAAATCCATGTTGAAATCTGCAGGAGGAGAGCTAGTTAACATAAACTGTTATCACCGCCGGTAAGCAACACAGTCTGGCACGGAGCTAACAGCTCGCATTAACGGGAGGTACCATTATGATGTGTTCAGGTTCTATTAAGTAAAAATGTATATTGTGCGAAGGTTAATTCTAACGTTATCATGAGTTGTTCAAATGTAATCTTGTAAAATGTAGTTTTTCGGTGAGAATGAATGCAGTTGTTTCAAGGAGATGTTTTCACAGCAATATAAAATAGATAATAGAGATGGGATTATGACATTTTATTAACTTCCTAATAAAAAAATAGTATGCAAATGGTAATAAAGGAGTGGATGTTGAAGTACAAGGTTTTTTTGTTTGTTTGTTTTTTTACTATGGTATCAAATTGGTATCAAAACTGGTGGGATTACACCAGTATTGGTATCAACTACTACATTTCTGGTATTGTGACATTCCTAGTTTGGAGAAATTATTGAAACTGAAGGAGATTTAGTTGCAAATTCACAATTCTGTGCATCCTGTAGCTTTAAGTAGTGAGCTGAGGAATAAAAGGAATATTGCATTTCATAAATTAAAGACATTGTTATATTATGTGGTGTGCTGTGGTGTCGGTTTTAGGATGCGGATTAGCATTCACCTCTAGAGGCATGTAATTAAGGATCTCATTTCATCTGCAAGCCTATTTTATTGCATTTGAAATCATGAGATTGTGACCATGAACGGATTGACAGTGATTTTCATCAAACAGCTGTTTTGCATTGTCTCTTCAGCGATGCTGTTTTTGTTATAAATTCGGGGTTTAAACAATAGTATATTTTTGTCGGAACAAAAGAACGTACAAATATTTATCACAGATTTTCTCTGTCCTTTGTGTGATGAACAGCTTCCGTTGTTTATCATTACAATGTGAATGGCCCCTGTAAGTCCTCTAATGGCCACTCAGCTGATGGCAGCAGACAATAAGGGATACTCAATATGCCCGTAAATTCTGCCTTGTTCTGACATCAGCTTACACGCACAGCAAATCACTAGACTGGCAGATCTCAGTCCTCCCTTATCCTTCACTGCACTCCCACCTCTTTCTATCACTCCAAGGTGATTAATGCCCCACCACCATCAACAACATACAACACAAGTTGCATATCTAATGTATAAAAACACTCAATGAGCTTTCTAAGGTGGGTTTGAGGGTCAGACGGAGTTTAAGACCTCCCATCACCACAAATCCTCTCGGTGTCCTTCTGAGGCTGCTCACAGCGGAGACGGAATAAATTACAGGCTGAACCGAACCGTAGGCTCCTTTTTAACATCAAATTCCAGCCTTTGTATCACTATTATTTTGTAGCCTCCTCCAGTCTTTCACATCCACAAAACCCTAAACCCCAGCTTTACCCTCACAATCACCGTACTTACTCCAAAGCAAGGTGAAATGAATGTGACCCAACCAATCTAACTTCTCAGATAGCATGAAACCTAAATCGCTCAAGTAAAATACACGAGGAAACCTCTCTTTTTTTCCTCAAAACTTGATAGAAATTCACCAGCACACAAATACTGCTACAATTTTCACAGATGCTTGCATTAGTATTCTGCGGGGATGTATCCCAGTGACATGTAATACATCATAGTCACCAGGAGGCACTTCCACTGCAGAGTTGACGTGCAAATGTGGGCAGAGCATGTTTCAATGTTTTAGGCTATACTATTTATCCTAAAAATGTCCTCTGAAGTTTCAGAAGAGACACACGTGCATGCACGTATGTGTAACCCCGTACTACATTAAGACACACTCACACGGTGGTACAGTAAATGCATTCCACACGCCACCCACCAACCCCCACCTGCCAACACTCTCGCGCACACAAACACGTTGCACATCAGGGTCATAGAGTCTTCGCATCATGGGATATTTGTGAAATGTGATATGAAGGGGGTTTGGGGGAGTGTGTGTGTGTTTAGGGACAGGAGTGTTCTCACCTCGAACAGTGAGCCAGGCAGGAAGGCTGAATGCCCTTGACTAACCTTGTAGGTTTTACTGTGCTTTTATGAGAGGGTATAAATCATCGTGATGCTTTTAAAAAAAAAAGAAATGCTGCTGTTTTACAATGTGCAGCCAGATTGACAAGGCAAATGCGCGCCCCTATAACAAAGCCTATTACAAATACTGTCTGGAATACGCTGGGCACTGAAATTCAATACAGCTCAAAATAATGAAAGGATGTCTGTGTTGTCCTATGTCAGTCAGAATGTAGAAACAATGAGAAATATTTTCAGTGGACACATTAAAATGAATCACTCTTGTGGGGAACATAAACACAGTGCAGCGCTGCAGTACTTGCAGGTGAATGGAAAACACACAAATTATCATATTGATTGCTTTTCGCCTCAATGAGAAGATTTCCATCTTTATTTCATAAAATGTGTACATACAAACAAAGGTTGGGAAGAAGAGCGGTTTTAATGGCATCCACTGAGAGAGGCTCTTCGTCTAGACACAGTTTTCAACAGAAACCGTAAAAGAGCAGCTCTCCACTACTGCTCTCTACAATGTAAACAGCTCAGGCCCAAACCTCTCCACTCAACAACACATTTGCTCGCGACGGCTCCCACTCATATATTCATGTATTCATGTGTTTATCAGAACTTGGCGGCTTACGTTGCCATTTTCTCCTTATAATGGTGAGCGAATGCACTTCCATAGTGGAATGGAAATAATCATGGATCCCATGAAAACCCAGATACACATTTGTTGTTTTTTTTTGTGAGATAGAGAATAGGGAGAGGAAGTGAAGAGAACTGCAGAGCGAAAAGGCCAAATTTAGCCTGTTTTCCATACCCGCCTCGCAAAATCCTACAGCCAAAAGCAACTGTAGGTTTAATTAACATCCAGGTGTGAGAAGTTGTTTTTATTTATAGAAAGAAATCAAACAAAACAATGCAGTGTGAACAGGTGGAAAGACGGGGGGGGATTTGTATTCAAACTAACCACATAGAGGTAATTAATTCATTTGATGTCATGCATAGTTCCACTTCATTAAGCTGGTCACTTTCCCCTCACTGTCCGCATAAGTTTACATACTTACAGTACATAAGTAGGTGCATTCGGTTGATATTCCCCCCATGTTTTTAGTTAGCTTTCTTCAAGATATGTTTAGCAGTCTAATACCTGATGCTGCAGGGCTCTGTGCTGCACCGTCCTGCCTCAAACATCTCCTTCTCTAACACTAGTGGGCAGTCACATTCCACACAGGCTCATTGTGCGCTATACCTGGATACCAGCATGTTGCACACACACCCGTGCACATGTAGCTTGTAGCCCTCTTCTTCTTTTTTAGTCTTTCTCCCACTTCCTCTGCTCTACACCAACTCACATGAGTTGTATAGTAGCAGAGCAGCTGCAGCCGCTGCTCTGCCAAGCAGAGCAATCAACAAACTGGTGAGGGAAAATGTCATCCTGGTGAGGACTGAGAAAATGGTTTTTTAATTAATGTTTTGATTTTGGGTAGTATATCACTCTTGAGAAAAATTATCGAGCTGAGTGGCATTTAAATGAGGGGGGTTACAGGCACTGAATGACCATTCGAAACCATCATGGAGTTTATTGGATATTAATTAGGAGACGAGGAGGAAGGAGGGGGAGGAGGGAAGAGAGAGGATGCAGACAAATGCCCTCCCCAAATGCGAGAGAAGAGAGAGGGGAAACACAAGAGCAAGGATTTAGAGAAGTTAATGTGATTAGTAATTTGAGTAGTAAGTAAGTGTGTATGTGTCAAGTCGTTTGGCATGTTTTCTTGTGTTTGAGTGGGAACTCATAACAGTTGTCTGCAATTGATACTGTCATTCGAAATGCAGCATCTGATCATGGAATACTACAGAGCCCCCATGGTAGACTGAAATATTGGTGTGGAAATCTCTACAATGATTGCTACAATCAAGCATGCAGATAAATACACCATGCGCTCAGTTTAACAATCTAGACTAATAACCTGTGCAAACAGAATGCTAAACTAAGTACATGTTTTTTTTTTTGTTTTTTTTTAGGGAGGAGTTTAAAGACATCCGACATCTGCCTTTCAGAATTAAAGAGAGAAATGAAATCATCTCAAAAAAGTAACACAAAAGACTTTTAAAGGATTAGTTAGACATTTTGTAAGATATATTTATTAACTTTGTGAGCCAACAGCTCCAAGTTAACAGTGAAAACAACGGCAACAGCGCCGACAGAGCCAACATGTCGACCTTGGGGGGGAACTAGAGAGTGGGTGCTACGCTTTATTAACTGTAACCGCTGTATGAGAGCAGAGTGGTGGCCATGAGCTAACCAGTGGGACAAAGCACAGTGAAATTTTGATTACAACACACGCAGAGGGAGAGCAGCTTCTTTCTCTGCTCAGGTAGACATTACTCCTCTATATCTTTAGATAGAAAATAGTTGTTTGATGCTATGTTAATGCTCTGGATATCGTATAGAGCACCTTTAAATGAGAAGGTCGATGCCATTCTTGTGTGTGCATTAATTAAAGAGGGCTGGCTAACGCGTATTGATGCCTTCAGATAGGGTTTGACCCGTGTCACTGTGTCTATATTAGATACAAAAGAAGATTATAAAATGAAAATGCCATAATCCTCAGTCAGCACGTCAATATAAGCAACCATTACTCAATATTTCAGTATATACACTGAGCCTTTTTGCCTTCAAAATCTAAATGGTCAAAATGTTTATCCATGTTTCAAGTCTGTGGGTAAACTGGCAAGAAATGTACAAAAGAAGAGCACACACATGAATCCCCAGGTGGCCTACTTTGTTCAGAGCTTGTGGGCTTTAGCCAAACAGTTTCAAGTGTGTCACAAACTGTGAAATAAATATTTTTTTTAATCTTTGTAGTGCCTGCATTATGTTATTACATTTTGGTTAAATCCTGAAAGGGTTAAAAAAAAAAAATCCACTCTTAAATCCTGAAGTATTGCGTCATGTGTTAAGACGTCAATCAGCTACTGGTAGTGCTGTTAGTTATGACAGAGTTCATCAGTAAAGGCAATAATGTATTTTGCATATGAGTAAAATTATGGAAAAACATTATGCATATTCAAAGTTATTACTGGTAATAGAGCCATAATCAAGCCAAATCCCTCAAACCAGTGCTCAGTGCTAACATTATGTCATATTTTGGTTTAAAGTATACATGTATTTTATATATTTATTTCTAGAAACAGATGTCGAATCTGTGGGCAGAAATATGTGTACTAGAAACTGAATGTCATTCATGTATATGCCCATACAAATCTTTGATCTATTTGATGTTGGAATTTGATAGAAACATCATAACTCTTGGACATACATGCTGTCTTTTTTTTTTATATATATATATTTAACAGCCACTTTGATACAGAGAGCGAGAGATCAAAGTGATTCAAGGAAAATGACCCGTTCCATATATTGCAAGTTGGAAGATTAAAGGTTAGCCACTGATTTATGGATGCATTCCAACTTTTGACTTGACCTCGCCCTCCTCCCTTTTATCTTTGACTTCATTCGTCTTCACAGAGTTTGCATGGATGTACGAGGCAGATCTTGTTTACTGTCGACACCGGATCACACATGTTCAGACTTTACTGTTATTCTTCATCTTCTCAGTTCTTATGCTTTCTTCCTCCTCGATGTCACACTACATCTCCATACATCCAGGTCAAACCTTTTTCAATTTCAAGTCAACTATGTACCTCTTGGTTAACAGCTTTCAAAATCCCTTTTTTAATTTATTGTGCATCAGATATAGTGTGTTGATGAGTGACTTTATTTTTTCAGCCTCTTGTTTTTCTTTATTGACACAGTGTGTATTAAAATGTCATCTTCTCCTCCTCCTCCTGCTCCTTGTGTTATCTATTTATGGTCTACACATCAATAATCTCACAAATGTTCTTTGTTTGTTGTCACCTAATGCCATTATTAGTTGCGCTGGATGACATTTCTTCACTGCAATCAGCATGGCTGGTGTAGTTTATTCTGAAACAACTTCATGACTGCATTTTTTTTTTTAATCTCTGAGAGCAGCTTCGCATCGAGCAGGTGTCATGCTCAGGTATGCAACCTTTTTGTTTTTTAAGATTATTTTTGGCATTTCTGCTTTATTTTAATGGTGAAAGAGTGAGACAGGAAAGGCAGTGGCCGCTGTGTTAATGAATCTGCATTAATGGCATGCAGCTCTATTGCTGCGTTCCATTTATCTCGGAAATCGGAAGTCGTAGCTGGGAATGAAGTTACACCCAAGTTGACTGTATTAGAGTACAAGTCAACAAGTCGGAAAATTGAATAGGGGTTGCTTCACCCAGGTTTGCCATTGTTAGCAAAACCAGTTGATAACAATGTGTTACAACAATATAGCAACATGTCCACGGATAGAAGTTGGACAGTACTGTGAGTACAACTGATTTAATGAGACACAAGACAGAAGTGCTAATAAACAGTATATTACTACATCTCTTTTACTGTTGATGCGCGGAGAAGCCATGTTGGATTTTGAGGTCGGGGTTGGTGAGGTTCGTCCGACTCTCCGAGTTGAAAATCTGACTTCAGGGGGCGTTACAGTTGAAATTTCCGACTGGGAACTCAGAAATTCAGACTTCCCAGTTCATATGGATTGCAACATTAGTTTACTCCGCTTTTCTACTCAGATGATGCAAGAGGAATATACTTCATCTGCCATTTTGATCGCAATATCTCACCCAATGTGACTGTATGGCTTTTTAACATGTTCTACTGTTATTGAAGGAAGTTATGTGGCAGAGAAACATAAGCTGCTTTATATCTGTGTATCTATGGCTGTGTTTTGAAATTAGTAATGTTTTCCAAAAAGACAAAAATAGTGATACCCTCCCCAAAGCACTATAAATACAGTGTGTATATA
>CAKAOH010020745.1:0-52663 GCA_916701665.1 Sebastiscus tertius
GTATAACAACACCTAATGCATAAATGTAAAGGTACGCACACAATATATGCTCACACACACACACATCCATACCTAGCCATGCATATACACACAACTGATCACACGCATATGGAAACACACACACACACACACACACACACACATCATATTACCACAGTAGCCCATAAATACAAATAAACATACAAACAACATACACACTCAGTCAGAGGCAGGAGGCTGTGACACACAGGCGCTGATGCAGCTTAATGACCAGAATAATTTAAAGTACTTACCCCATCATACACACACACACACACACACACACACACACACACACCCTCAGCTCACACTCCACCACCCACAGCGCTTAGCTTCACTCTGCCTCGGCTCACATGAATTTTTAAAGGATCGCTTTTATTACGCTTTGGTTTTATTCGTGAACAATAACGGCGTGGTGAGTAATACCCCCCCATCCATCTCTGAGCAGCCATTCCAGCGGGGGGAGTTTATGAGGGTGCACGCCGCAGCCCGGCACACGGAGATATTTGCTGAATGGCAATTACATTTCAGCATGGCTGTTGGTTTGCATCTGAAGGTGCAGCGGCGATGCAGAGATCTGACAGCGAGGACGGTGTCCTGCAGTCAGATGTTAATGTTCTCTCTGCAGTGTGTTCTCTCTCATCACTGAACAACAGAGGTATATTGTAGGGAGTTGGGAGAGTGGACAAAATAACAGGAACACCTGAAAATCCCTTGCACGCTTTTTTTTGCATATGTTCTCGATTGTATTTTTGTACTTGGTAAGAATTGCCAGTTCTCTTCTCTAGCTCTGTGTGTTATTGATGTTGTCTGTTGTATTCTCTTTTTGTGTGAACCGTGGCTAACCTAAGTCATTTAGTGTGTAAATCACGAAACACCCACCCAAACACTAACCCTAATTCAACGTCTAGACTCAGCTCATCCCAAGTTAATTATATTTAACAAGGAATTAACACTCAATCATTTTTTAAATGCTTATGATTAAAACTTTTGTTCTACAGAGTCATTTACTCAGATTTGTCTCAATGAAGTGCTGTGATTGTCTCCTGCATAATGAATGAAAACAAAATTTCCATTTGTTAAAACAAAACAAAGCTTCCATCCATTATTATTTTCTTTAATCTATACTCAAATCCGGGGAAGTGCCGGAAGTAAACAAGTCGCCATTACCGCTGTGGCGTTTCCCTTCAATATGTGTCTCTTTTGAATGCAAGCTGTCCTAAGAGCTGTAAAATGTTCTAATTTTACCTTTGCTTTCTATGTAACGTTACTTTTGACAATGATGTCTAAAAGTTCGGGAAGAAGCTGAGCAGTTCTCAGCATCCTAACATTAGTCTGACATGGTGAAACAAGTAACGTCAGCTAAGTTAACGTTAACTAACGTTAGTGGGATGAGACACTGTCTAGGGGCTGGGGTATTGCCACAAACTCAACTAACTGTGACCTAATGACCACAAAGTAAACATCATTCTGTCAGCATCGCAAACAGAACACGTACAAAGTGTCTGCTAACTGTGTTAACTGACTCTCAGCTGAATGCGTCGTGGTTGCTCATAGTACCGGCAGCTGTGTCCTCGCTGTGGCCGCCGCATAATATATCGACATGAAAGTCTGACATAAAAATCTGATTTCCAAAGTCTAATACAAATCGTTATCTCAAATTATTCATTTGTACACTACGTTTATTTCATTAAATTTGTACCTGCAAATTAACAAATTTATTCTCTCAATAATGTCCCTCTAGTGATGAAATTACTTTGATTCCCCTTCATTCCACCAATCCTCGTCACCTTGGCACGCTGCGCACTTGACTTCAATAGATCTTTATTTTGATCTTGAACTGAGCTACCTGGAGGCTTTCGCTGTAAAACACATTTAGTTTTCTTCAACACTCCTTTATGAAGATATACGGCTGCCATCTGCGAGAGGAGAAAACACATTAAGCAATGTGAGTGCACAATTTAGTATTTCAAAGGTGCAAATTAAGTATGAATTACTAAAAGAGAGAACGAAATAAGCATGTAGAGCAAATCAAATTCAGAATTTGAGAGGATTATTTCTGATGTGAGGACAAAATCTACTGCACTTTTATAGCCCCTTTCCCACTGGACAAAACCCCCAATAACACCATCTAACATCTGGCTTTTGTCTTCAGTGTGAAAGGTTACAATCAGCATTCAATCCCGGGACAAATGACTCTGCAGTAGTCGGTAGACGGGTATTTATCGGCTCCAGCTCCAATCGGCACTGATGGAAACCCGGGTGGATACGCAAATTTTCTTCCCTTTTCCAGCGTGATGCTATGTGATGTGTTGAAGTGAATGTATAACAAATGAAATCAACATGGATTTGGACAATTATTATAATGTATTAACATACAAAATGTATCAATATGTTCTCCTCAAAACCACCAGACTCCAGTCAGACTCCAGTCATTTACCTCACTGATCGAAACACACTTCATTCAAACTCGACAGAAACAAAATAAAACTCATTTAAACCGTCTTTGTTAGTCTTTACACTGTTCCAACAATCACCAACTCTGATTTGGTCGAAATAGAACCTTTACTTCACCGAGTTAGATGGGAAAAGAAACAGCCATTGTATCCGCTCCTCAAAGCCACCAGACTCCAATGACAGAAACAGTGATTTTACCGCGCTAATCATTGTAAAACACACTTCATTCAAACTCGACAGAAACTAAATAGAACTCATCAAAACCCTCTTTGTTAGTCTTTCTACTGCTCAAACAATCACCAACTCTGGTTTGAGAGTTTGACAGAGAGACTGAATAAGTAGCAGATATAAAAAAAAAAACACAAAGTAACCACCATAACATTTTGACTGTTTACTTTGTGACATTGAACGTGACACACCAGAAAACAAAAGACTACTCGTCTACTGACAATTAGAAAGGAGTCTATAACCTATTCTGAGCGTGTTTTCCGGTGATTAAAAAAACACTTATATGTGCTAATTTTGGTGGGAAACGGGTATTAGATTCAGCTCATTTACACCTGGAGCCCACCCAGTGCATTATGTATTCCTGAGTACTGGGGGAAGGGAGGAAGTGGCTGTCGTTCAACCCCAGTGTGCCCGTTGTTTCCCAGCTGGGATTTGAGGCCATTCACATGTTCATAATCCAGGCCAAAGCAAATCGCAACACAGTGCACGCCATAGCATTCAGCGCCCAGTCGGAGCCCAGAGGTGTCATACTGTACGTCAGCGGCTTCCTGGCGAATGTTCAATTACTGCGCTCAGCATCCCCTGGAGTGCTGCATGATTGCTCCTTTAAGAGAAGCAATTTGATACTGTACATTACCCAAGGAGCCATAGGGCATAGCTCATAGCAAAGAGGAAACACTGGGTAAACAGGATGCAGAGTGCTTCTGCAGAAGTTAATTTACTGCTTCCAACTCTAACTGCTGCATGGCTGCACCAGCAGGACACACGTGCTTTTTGTTTCCAATATGATGAAATGATGGTGGGTTTTATGTGTCCATCGTTCATGATTCAGGATCTCTCAAGTACACAAGGACTTCCCCAATACAAATAGCAAATCCTGCACTCTTTCAACCTCATCTTTCAAAACACAGTGCACGGAAATCTCCTTTTTCATCTCCTTACATGTCCCTCTTTATCTGATATTAATATTATTCTCCAGTTTATTGAGAATAAGTCATCTGCTAAACTTTGATAAAATTAGAAACTGTTATTTTTTTTACTATCAGGGTAACACCATCACAAACTAAAGGCTCTAAATAACCTGTGGTGATGAATTAACACTTTTTAAGGGTTATAAGTGGTGACTCCAGGAATGAATCACATTTCATTTTACCATTATTTCTGTTTTTGTGTCCAACATGTGTGACATGAGTGATGAACCAAGTAACTTAAGGGCAGCCTCTTTCATTTCATTATCTAAGGCAGGGAGGAAACCCGTTAAGACGCCTTAGACACCGACTCCAATAAGTTCAACGACGTCATTTTGTTTATGAAAATGCCCAGATATGTTTAACAAAACAAAAAGCAGCCCTTTAGTAGTGATGATGCTCTCACCTCTGAGAGAAAATGTGTCAAGACATACTTTCTAATACCAGGATCTTCATTTCATATATTATTAAAAATCTTGGAAGGTCACATCAAAAAGAATCAAACCATTTACTGTGACCCAGATGTTCCTGTAAAAGCTGACACACACACGTGAGGCTACGCTGCTGTCGTCTCTGGCAAACATTTTGTCTTTGAAAAAATATTCACAACCTTCCCACAACTAAAGTTCATTCATAAATAAATAGAGAGTTTATCCTTTGAGTCTTCGCCTAGATACTGAAACAATGTATGAACCTTATGAACTTCTTTCTTTCTTTAATGTCTTGACAATTTGGGACAACAACAATGGACTTGGTATGCAAAAAAAAAAGATCTTTGCTGACAGAATAGGTGTATTTCATAGATAAAATGACCTTTAATTAAGGCGCCACAAATAAAGCCAATCATGCTCTCAATATGATGTTCTGCTGTCTTGCTGTGTGTCCATCATTTAGTGCCCTAATGCAGTAAATGATCATAACTTTTTTATTATAAGTTATAGTCTAAAAATGTGCAGAACAGAAATAAAAACATAAGTGAGGAGCGCCAACATTTTTTTGTTCATGTAAGTTAAGTATGTTAAATATGTGCAGGGTGTGATTTGTGGCAAGGGAAGGGGGAGATTTACCACTCTGGTCTCTATATCCCTGCCTCGGGGACAACATTTATCCCCCTACATAGTGATTAATACTACTTCATCAATAGACCAAATCAAATACCTAAAATACAAATATTTCAAAGATATATCTAAGTAAAGTGCTGCAACGTGAAAACAGCAACAATCACATCAGAATCACTGTCAGTGTAGAGATGACACGGCATCTAGACTATGTCATGATCGTCTCCACGCTGAACATTCTGCTGTTCATCTCAGTAATTGGACCAGGGGGTTGCCTCCTTCTCTGCCGGGAGATTTGCAGAGATTTTGGTGAAAGAGGGAATGACACACTGCAGTTGACCTCAACACAGGAAAGTAGGAAAAGGAGACAGAAATCTGTCATCAAAGCATGTTTTCTTAGTATGACAAGTAGACAGATACTATGCTATGCTATTGCATTTTGAGATTATTTTCTAAACATTGAAGTTTATAAATTAGGCAAGCCTGGCTGAGTGGCGCTGTCCATGGTACTGAAAGGGGGACCTATGTGTCCACATGAGGAAAGGACAAGGCAAGAGAGTGAAAATATTGCGCTACTTGATTAATCAAATTTTCAAAAGTGGATTAAAATATTTCTGCAAATGCAGTGGTTAAGTTCAGGTTCCAAAATTGTTTTATTAAAGTTTACAATTATTATATAAATGTTACTTTAAGAGCTGCAAGATATAGCCTAAAAGGCTTCATTGTCTAGGCCTCCGTGGTTCATGATTTATTTTCATGAATAAAAATGTTTCAGAAATATAGCATGGATTGTAAGAATGCATGTCATATAACCGTAACGTCCCGGGTTCAATTCCAACCTTGGGACCTTTATTGCATGTGATACCCCTCTCTCTCTCTCTCTCTCATTCTCCCCCATTACTACACTGTCTTCTGTCAAATAAAGGTGAAAATGCCAAAAAAAAAATCTTGAAAGACAAATAACGAAAGGCTGAAAGAAGGAGAATGTGATTTAAAGCAAGTTAGAGAGAAAGTTCATGACCAGAAAAGACTGAAAGAAAAAAAAAGCGATTAATAAAGTTGATTGAGTCTTCACAGGCCAGCGGGCAGCTGAAGCCAGTCTGTTAGAGAGAGTCAGAGTCTGTGATGCAGCGAGGATGGACAGCAGAAGAGGAGGAAGAAGAGGAGGAGGAGGAGGAGGGTGACATCATTTGTGGAAAGGAGGGCCTGTCAGAGCGATCACATCACCAAACTCTCTGACCTTTGAGACGGAGCCTTAAAGAGTGAGGCCGAGGCTGTTTTCCCTCCTTCCTGTGTGATGGACGGCTGTCTAATCTGCTCACACATGACTCACTCAGCCTCAGGGGCTCGGCTTTAGACCTATTTCATCTGGTTTGGTGATTTATGGGTGATTTCTTTGATTTTTACATTGCAAAAAAAATTTCCAGTGGCCATATTCAAGAGCATTTCAGGCCTTATAATCGTGACTTTAAACACTGCATTCAACCTCAGATGTGTTTGTTTGTTGGGAGTATGCTTTGACGGTACAACATCGATTTGAATAGATGAGAAAGAGTGGCTTTATGTGATGATTGATCAGTGATTTTACCACACCTCAACAGCACTGATACACACTTAACACAACTCCATAAAATCAGCCTTTTTAGCTGTGTAACAAAGAATGAGTCTGAGCTTCTTTCGAAGCTTCATTCATCGATATTTTCACATTTTGCATCTTGCAATCATCTTACAACGAGTGATTACCATCTTACATTGATTATGTGTGATGACATTTTGTTATTGAGCCCACTTTTTAACCTGCCTTTGCTACTCCTACCTCGGATAATGATCTCTGGATTTCTCAGAATACATTTCAACAGCCTGAGAAGGAGCAAACATTTTATATTCAGCTTGATTTTTACATCAGAAATAGGGATAGTGTTGACAGAATCAGAGATTTTCAAATCTAAAAGAAGCATTGTCATATTCTCACAAACCTAACCCATAGACTGTATATAAGAAGTGGACGTAGTCACCGTGACGTCACCCAGTGGTTAATGGACTTGAGTTTGGCATTTTGGCCTTTGCCATCTAATATTTTTGCAACCAGAAGTGACACAAGAGGGTGGAGTTAACTTCCATGAACTGAAAACACACTGTGAAAGAGTTAAAGTTCTAAGACAAAAACACAGAAAACTCTCAGACCGGACAACGTCGTAGTAGCGACCTGTCAATCACAAGGTAGCCACGCCCTAAAGCATCCCCTGCTTTATGGTCTATTTGACTCTAAATGGGACCATAATTTACTAAATGAACATCATGCTGTATTGAAGAAGACTTGAAACTAAAGATTGAGACCATAAACTCATGTTCACAATGTTTACTGAGGTAATAAATCAAGTGAGAAGTAGGCTCATTTTCTCATAGACTTCTTTTTGCAACCAGAGGAGTCGCCCCCTGCTGGCTGTTAGAAATAATGCAAGTTTAAGGCACTTCAGCATTGGCTTCACTTCTCAAACATGGAGTTTGTCCACTGACCCAACTTGCCTTGTAGCTGCAATGCATTCTGGTCTATTTCTACCTCCCACTAAGGTATAAACTGAACTCTGATCTCTTGCCCTTTGAATTTGAGGCAGTTTCATCCCCATCTGCTTCCTCTGTTTAATCCTGTGCTTTATCCTGTCATGTTCCACCTGTCCAATAGAGGTCCTCGGTGTTCTTCCCGCCTTTTCCAGTCACCTGATCAGTATCCTGCCAGCACGCCTGCTTCCCATCAATCATCTACAGGTGGGTTTGAGTGGGTCTAAAGTCCTGGGCTGATTTCCATTCCCTCTTTACCTCTGAGCTGATGCGTTTAGCCAATATGAAGTGGCATTAAAAATGGATGATTGAAAGAAAACTGTAAGATGAAAAATAAATCTGCAGAATGGTTCAGCAGCTTCACCAGAGTTTTATTAAGTGCTTAAAGTTAAAACCTTGGATTATAATAAGAGGTAATAATAAAAATGATAATAATGCTGGCACAGCCCTAACACACAAACAAACACACTCACACTTAACAGAGTGGCCGCCTGTAGAGAAGTGTTGTAAGTACATGAGACCGACTTTCATACAACTAATTAGTCCCTGCTTGTTTCCCACAGTTGGTCCCCAGTGACTGACTGTGTTAAAATCACAAAGCCCTCTCTTTACTTTCTCTCTCTCTCTGCTAATACTTTCAATCCCATCCAAGGGCAACTTCCTACTATCAACACAAGATTTCAGCTTCTTGCCAGAACAAACAAAACAAAGCAACGACAAGGTTTTTAATGTTTGTTAAAGCGGTAACAACGGAGCGGAGGCAGTAATGGCGGCGGATAACAAATTCTCATCGTGTCTTTGCCATCTGCTCTCAATAAACGAAGCGGAGGTCTGCCTGCGACGCCTCAGCCTTTCATTCCTCAAATGTGTCGGCACCAGCTGGCGTTCAGGTGTACGATGAGAGCGAGCCACCAACCTGGCATTTCCAAGGTCACACAGAACCCCCAAATTAACAAGAACAGAGAACAAATAGATTTTTTCTTTTAGAGGTAGTTCCAACTTTTGTGAAACTTTACATCGTAAATGTTTTAAGGATGAAATAAAAGCGAGTAGTCGGGCGGTGCCGGAGAGAGACGAGGAGCAGAGGTTGGCTCGCTACTTGGTATTCAACAAGGATTACAGGTAGCTAATGCTGACCTTTAAAAGTCAAAAACACTTCAGTTATGAGTCACTCTGCTCTTTTTCTTCATATGGTTCGCGACCTTGATGTTTCACTCAGCTTAATAAAGCAGTGGTTATGATGGAGGCTGCAGGTCTGAGAAATAACAAGAGAACAAAAAGCTGTGAAATGTTAACATTTTCCTTTTTATCTCATTCAAGTGTGAACACCATTGAAATAACTTCTGAAAGCAGTTAGGTCTTTAGACTTAATGTGGTAATGCTAATTGATACATCACTTAGGCTACAGCATGCTGAAGGTTTTCATTAAGAAAAAGTATTGAGAAGGGAAGTATTAGTTTATCCATGAAGGTTAAAGTGATTAAAGTAGTCTTTTGTTTATTGTTCAGTTTTCCAACACGGTGGTGCGTCCATAGTCAAGAGAGATGTAGAGCTGTTGCATCACGCTAAATGTCATGCAGGTCCTTGAATCCTGTCAAGTCACTAATGTACTACTTCATATAAAGACATGAAATTTGCTAATTGTTGCTACTAATATGACAAAAGTCTAATTCCACTACCTCTTTAATTTAAAACACTTCTGTCTCCCGCATGCACAGGCGCGCTACTTGTCCGAACGAGTCTGAAGTGTTTTAAATAGTCAGGTTCTGGCAAAGATGCATGTATTTGGGAATAAGTGAGCATACAACTGGATATATGAGTCTTGGATTATACTGCGCGAGTTGTGTGAGAGTTTGTACTCGGATGTTTTGATGTAGTTTTGCTGTTGTTAAACGCGGCCCCCATTTACTTCAATTCATCAAGACTTTTCTCTATTTTTTCATTTTCCGTTCACCGTGGAGGCATGAGACAAAAAGTTTTATTCAAGAATTCAACGATTTCTTCATACAACGGTTCGTGTGATATCTTACGAAAAAGTTATTGCTCCTTTTTCGTTCATTTTCCTACAAATGTCGAGAAACACGTGACAATTCCCACTCGTTACATGCATGCAGTCTTTTCAAAATAAACTTCTGTCTTCACAGGAAACAACTTGGTTAGGTTTAGGCAAGAAAACTACTTAGTTAGGTTTCGGGAAAGATCGTGGATTGGCTTAAAAAATAACTACAGAAGTGGCGTTACTTAAGTACGTAAATTATGTGACGGATAAATCAACATTGACTTCTGGTTTCACACGGGACACAAACGCTGATCTCTTGGGTGAAAGTGCGATATTTTTGTGGGATATACACAAATTACAATGCATTACTTTTCATAGGTACAAACAGTGTACGAGAACAGCCTGAAGAATTCAAGGAAACACGGGGTAATTGATATACAAATGGTAATTTTGGGGGTGACGTATTCCTTTAAGTCCGACTAGAGCTGATACAAGGCTTCAACAGTTTGAGTTAAGCGAATCAAGTGTGTATTATACAGCATTACAGTCAGTTAGTACAAAATTCCTTTCGTCACCAAGGTTAGCACTATATGCTATTAATGGCTATAACTTGTTTAATCCCAGTGGAACACTTTAGAATATAGCATGAGAAAAAAACTGCTACAATGTGCTGCAACAAAGTGATAAAGAGCTGAAGGCGACACCTCCAACTTTGTCAACAAGGTTAAAACCACTCATGATGTGCGACAATAAACAAAATGTGATTGTGGTTGCTCTTGGCGTGACAAGGTGAGAGTGTCCCGGCCTCTGATTGACCTGTGGCTTGAGTTCCCCTGCAGTTATCATGTCAGTCTTTAATGTTTCTAGATGTGTTATCAAGAAGAAAGATGTGAGAGTTTCAGGCTGTGCTTTAGCCTTTTAGTTTCCCCTTCAAAAAACATGAAAATAGTCATGTTTGTGGTCTTTGTTAGAATTGATTTTAAGGATGACTACAAAAACTAGCACAAATGCCATGGTTGATATAGGTTCATCAGGTCATGTCAGTTCAAATGATTCAATATGTCAGAAGAGACAAGATTGCACTTCATGGCAGTTTCAAGTACTAAAAGCAAAAACTTGTAAATGGCAAAAACAGAACTCACAATAACAGCACAACTGTTACTGTTGTTTTGGTTTATGATACAATGCGATACACGTTATTGTCCCCTCGGGGAACTCTGTCTTGGACTGTGCTGCACACCATCAGCGGCCTCCACAGCAGCATCAATAAATAAAAACATTAAAAACAAACAACAATCCACATGTAAACAGAGAAACACATACCAATGTAAACCACAAACAACATATATTGCACCTTACCCATTTTGTACAAGATCTGCATAAAACAACATAAATAATACATAAAGATAAGAACACCATGATGCTATTTCACAACCCTACAGCCTCAAGAAACATTATTTAAAATCTTGATCGAGGTGGGCACAAACCAGTTTTTAAAACGGTTCAGTTTGCATTGGGGGACTCCGTATCGTCTTCCACCTCTAATGAAGCTAACGCTGTCATCTTTGAACACTGTTTTCTCTCTTATTGCTCCACATTGACCAATGTATTAAATCCTCAAGGTTTCATTTAAGGCTTTGTTGTGAACATCTTTTAAGAATAGTTTCTCCCATCTCTCTGAGCCTCCGTCCCTTCTGCCCCTGCAGTCACATATTTTAATCAGGCTCTGAGATGTGACGGTGTGCTGCGACAGGATTTGGTGTTCCTGTGTTTTTGTGCTGTTGTGCTGCTGCTGCTGCTGCCAGCTCCTGTTAGGACCGGAGAGTGGACGAGACACGACAAGGTGGGGGCGGGAGAGAGGAGGTGAGAAAGCAAACTGCTACACGTGTTTTTCTGTATTAATGGGGACCCTTACATTCATTGTATATATAACCCTCTCACTTAAACTGAATATTAATTTCAACTAAAATCCCAAGATAGAAGTCTCAAACCAAGAATAACTGACTTGTTGCAACATATTCTTAATCCTTAAACTTAAAAAAAAAATTGTTAAGGTTTATTACATTGTCATATGGTACATACATGAAATTTGACCTCTATATGTAAACTATCCTCAGCATTTAGGAGCAATGGGCTGCTGTGAAGCGCCCGGGGTGCAACTTGGGGTTGAAGAGCATGTCTATGTTCCCACAACCCTATGTTCTCCACTGGTGCCATGCCATTGTTCTGATGGCCCATTATTACGCAATAGTCAGGACCGAAAGACCATTTTTCCGTCAGCCCAACAAACGGCAATTGTTCCAAAGGTCCATTGCCCAGGCCCAATATTTTTTTTTACTATCGCGGCGAAGGCATGACCCGCCCTACTCTGCCTCTGGTTGGCTTACCCTGATATTCTTTCCCTAAACCTAACCAATCTCACTCTTTATGCCTCAACCCAACCAATCTCACTCTTTATGCCTCAACCTAACCAATCTCACTCCTCATGTCTAAACCTAACCAACCCAACCAATGAAAGCAACGAGTACTTGATGAGTAAGTAGCCACACTGTCTGTTATTTTTGTCAATTTCAAAAAGTAATGGGCAGATTTTAACATGTGCCAATGATGATGCTGAGGGAACAAAGGGCTGACCCCCTTGGGTGACATCGTCTCGCTCAATGTGTCCTCAACATGCACACAGTAGGATCTGGGGATCGAACCGCCAACCTTGTGATTAAAGAATGACCCGCTCTACCCAGCTTAATCCTAATTCTAACCCTAAAATTAACAATAAACTCTAGTTTAAACCCTATTTCAACCTTGAAAAGGAGGTGCAACATGTCTGCTTTTTCTCCTCCATTGTCCTGTCCTTGTGGCAACATTGGTCCTCAATAGTGTAGAAATAGAGCATGTACTCAAACATGCACACGCTGAGCAACACACACTCACAGCACATGAACAAACATACACACAGTGTACAGGCATGTTCACTCTAACACTCATAAAAAAATGATTCATACTGAGAAACAGACTCGATGGAGACATCATGATTAATGGACACTATAAGAAGGACACAAATGTATGAACACACACTCTCTCTCACACACACACACACACACTCATGCCCCTGGCTGACAGCCAGAGTGACCATATCCTCTCCCTCTGAGGACTGACAGGACATTAACACCTCAACACCTCTGGCAGATGGGAGAGGAGGACATTTTGTTAGTGAGAGGGGGCGAGGCAGCCTAGTTTAGGCTGTTTCCTTTTTTCTTTTGGTCTTTATTTTTAACCGAGAAAGACAAGAACAGTATCAGTGTGAGCAGGAGGACATCACGATTTAGACATTCATGCACCATTAATTTCAACCGGTCATCTGAAAAGTGAAATTATTTTCTAGGGGAAACATGACGTCATTAAAAGAGGAAAACATATTACATATTTCTATCTTTGTGAAACGTGATCCCTGATTATTCTGATAAACTCAAAGTAGCAGAGCTGATCAAATTCAATTACAGGAAATGATTCTTTTGGATACAAATATTTCTCTGCCATTAAGAAGTCATATACAGCATTTTTAAGACTCCTCCACGTTCTTTTCTTTTTAAACATGCTGGTTTGACTCTGGAGATTCTAATGTTTTGGTTTTTGGCCGTCACCATCTTGGTTTTTTGCAACCAGAAGTGACACTAGAAGGTTGAGCTAAGTACAACCGAACACTGAATAAGACATTTTCAGGCGACCAGAGTGTTATAATTAACTTTGATGAACTGAAAACACACTGTGAAAGGGTTAAAGTTGTAAGACGAAAACACGGACAACTCCCAGACCGGACAACGTCGTGTTAGCAACCTGTCAATCACAAGGTAGCCACACACTAAAGCATCCCCTGCTTTATGGTCTATTTGACTCTAAATGGGACCATAATTTACTAAATGAACATCATGCTGTATTGAAGAAGACTTGAAACTAAAGATTGAGACCATAAACTCATGTTTACAATGTTTACTGAGGTAATAAATCAAGTGAGAAGTAGGCTCATTTTCTCATAGACTTCTATACAATCGGACCTCTTTCTGCAACCAGAGGAGTCGCCCCCTGCTGGATATTTGAAAGAATGCAGGTTTAAGGCACTTCAGCATTGGCTTCACTTTTCAGAACAGGAGGCTGCTGCCTGGTCGCTCCACTTCTTTGGACCAAACTGAAATATCTCAATAACTGTTGGATGGATTGCAATGAAATTTGGTTCAGACATTCATGGTCCTCAGAGGATGAACTGTAATAACTTTTGTTATTACAGTTTAGCGCCTACCTTTAGCGTCATCTTCAGATCAAAATTTGAATTTGTCAAATACTTTGGTTTGTGACCAAATACCTGCAAAAATGATGACATTCCCATTATTCCCTTCAGCTGTACTTTATGCTAAACTAGCAGGATTAATGTAGCATGTTCACAATCTTAAACATCAGCATGTTAATATTGTCGTTAGCATGCTGACGCTGCTGTGGCTAAGTACAGCCTAAATACAGCCTGACAACTAGCATAGTTGAGTTGATACAGGGGGTCGATTTTAATCAAATTTGCAGTTGAGGAAAGTTCAAAAACCTTTGCAATATCTTATTTTATTTTATTTTATTTGTTTCATTGATTTTTGTTCAAAAAAAGTAAACTGTTGAAGCAGCAAATACATAAATAACAGAATGTGTAAACATAGTAATACCAGGAAGAACCACTTTAGCTTTTAGTTTGAGAAAATGAGCGTAATGAGAGAAAAGGAGAGGAGCTGCTGCTGCTGCGACTGTATCACACATCCACAGAGTGACTGTCTGTCCCGCTGTCCCCCAGTGAATCATTTTACTGTCCAGATGACAGAATGAAATTAGTGATGTGCATGCATTTGAGTTTGTCCGCAGGCGAAATCAAATTACCAGGCTCCCGTGGAGAGGGCTGTTTGTTTCATAAAACTCCTGCAGTCCTGAAGTTAAAATTATAATGCTAATTGCCTGGGCTCTTCTGTCAATACTAATGCCATCTGGAGAGGACTGAAAGAGGGTAATAAAGTTGGGACAACATAAATTGCAACTTGTTGCCAGAGGCTGGAAAAGTGACCCACGAGAATCAAAATATGGATTCAAATGAGTTCGGAAAGAACAATATCCCTGATTGAACTAACAATGCTGAGGCAACGTGTTACATGGCGTTGTCTGAAAAGTTTCCACTGCTTTAACTTTAACACTTTTGAACTCTAACTTGTAGCATTATAGCAATGCAGAGGAACACTGTGAACCATCCGAGATAGAGTGCTAATGTCACCTCCGAGGTACCCTCTGTTCCGCTATAGCTTCTGTAACTCAAAAAGAACCTCTCGTTCTAAATCTATTTCATCACTCTTTCTCTTGAAAACAAACATGTTCATGAGGTTTACAATCTATAACGAGTTAACCAAATGATTTGTTATCATATAAGGAAACTACAGCTGCCATCAAAAATCATCTACCAGCATGGCAATCTCTGAACCCATCGGCCATCTGTCTGACGTTAGATAAGCCTCTGGGGGGCAAGGGGCTATTTCTGGGGATCCGGTGCAGCCAGTGGATATCAAGCAAGACTTCCTTTTTCATGCACTGTTCATTGTTTACAGTCTGCTAAGCAACTGGAGTTGTAGTTGAGAGACGACGTGTACAACAGGATTGAATCACAAGTAGCCGTAGCAGTTTACAAGCTGATTTAAATGTTATAAACTGTAGGACATAGTGTTGTATATGGTTTTGTTTCAAAGCTGAACTGCAGAAGCTTTGGTTTCTATCTCCGTCCCCTGTATTATTACATTTGGTGACTTCTCCCCGCTGTACCCCTTCTTGTAACGTCCTTGTGTCTCCAGCACACCTCGTGTTTCTCTGAATGGGGTCTGATAATGAAGCTGAAGGAAGAGAGCTTTTTTTTTTTTTTTTTACTGACACATTAAACTGTCATCTCTGCATGACTCATTGTCTATGCAGCAGCAGCGACGTGGGGAGAGGACGTGAGGGCGGGACGGTTACATACATTACACACATACTATACATACTATATGAGCTGCTCAGTACAACCACAGGCTTCACTGCTGCAGCTCCATTAGGGTTTAAGCAGCTCGTTCAAGGACACTTTGATGACGGCCATTAAAAGAGAGACGGAGAGCCTCATTCTGTTTCCATAATCAGATTCTCCCTTTTTGGAATAGAAAGAGCCAAAAACATTAATGCCACACACACACACATCTACACACACACATAGAGAGCACGAAATTGAAAAACCGAGGCCTCACTAATGTCCTGCATTAGGACGACGTAGCTGCAGGGGGAGACATTATACAGCAAAACAGCAGCAGGACACACACACACACACTTTCTCATTTCCCCCTCTTCCCCTTCAGATCTGGTACATTTTATGTCATGAATGTTCATCCAACAATAAGAATTCAACTTTGATTCAGTAAATTCTATTAGTTTGTAATTTATTTGCACAACAAATAAAAAACACCTCAGTAAACATACAATACAGCACAGGTGAGATCATGAAAAATACAAAAAAAACAAGCTCAAACACGCACTGTACAAACACAGGTTGGAAAAACAAGCGTGCCCTCTTCTGGGACGAAGGAAGATCAACTCTGATCATTATCTCAGTCCATTGTGACACAGTTGCTTTCGTGTGGCTTAAGAGTGTATTGATCCAAAGATTATATCAACCTTGAAATGAATACACTGTCCATGTGACAGGTTAGGATGTTTTTTTTGTCTATCATGCTTCAGTCTGGAAATCATTTTGACAGCTTAAAGGGGTCATAAAGGGGAATAACTGTTATTCACCCACTAAAAGTTTGCTGGTTATTTGGGTTGAGCCAAAGCAGTGTTGCTAAGTGGAAATGTAGAAAAAAAAAACGTATTTAGATGACAATATTATATGTCAGGGGAACATCCAGTTTCCTGTTATATGCCATTGTAGTTTGTCCAAACAATACTCTCTTGCACAAAAGCAACATTTACTGAAAAAGCACAAGCATTTTGGTCCCTGCACCCACACTATTGAGGAATATCATCTCCACAGACATGGCATGCATATTGACTTACTTTATTCAGTCATGAAAATTGTATCACTGATGTTGAAAGGTCAGCAGCCGCAGTTTCAGCCTGGAAAGTTATCTAACTAGCTAAAGTAACTGCTAGAAAAATAAAGGTAAAGTAAGAACTGTGATTGTTTGGCTCCAACCACTGAGAAAGAGTGTGGAAAGATTTAAATACCAACGAAAAGAGGCCTCATTTAGCAACAGTATATGTGACGAACCAGGCTTTCAACTAACTCCAATGTAAACCCACCCGCGGCATTATTCAACAGTCGGAGCAAGTGACGTAGTGTTAATAGCGTTGGAGTGTGCTAAGTGCGGGCGGAGGCAGGAGGGGTGGTGGATGGGTCAAACAAACAGAAGACTTTCAACCAGGAGAGCGCTGTTTGTGTCCCGTGTGAAATTAAAAGTAACGTTGACTTATTTTGTCACGTCAGTCTTTAGTCAAGTGACTCGTCGGTATCGTCAGTCTGGTGAGTCACATGAGTCGTTTGGTATTGTCATCTCCGTGAGTCATTGCAGTTAACATCAACCACGACTGTTTCCTAACACTAACCAAGTGGTTGTGTTGCCTAAACCCAACTTCCTGTGAAAACGGAAGTTTATTTTGAAAGGACACTATGCATGTAACAAGCGTATATTGACATGTCGTCCCCGGTTCATCCAAAAGTAACGTAATAGGGGTACCCCGTGCATCGGCCTCTGACCAAGGGGTGGTATTTGAGGAGTTGTGAGTGAGAATGTGTTGTTTTTATAGTTAGATTATCCAGGAGACTCTTGTGTTTCTGTAATGGGATAATTCAGTTTATTAGTTCAGCTTACCAAAATATATTTTCTCAAATGGAAATTCCCATTCCCATGTTGAAACTCTTTTATTTCTGTCCCTCTCAGTCGTCTCTTGTGTTTTTTGGGACGAAAGTCTGCTGCAGTTTTGTCCAAAATACAAAATAAGTCGTTTGCAGTGACAGAAGCCATTTGGCAGACACATCCCTCTACGGTGCTTTGCAGGAACATGCTGGCAAACGTTCTTAGCATGCCTGACCTCAGTGGACAAGAGAACCTCTAACCTGGCTGTGTTAGTGTCCTGCTCTCCTCTCTGTCCTCAGCTGCACAGGAACATATGAGCTGTGATTCAGCAGATGCTCTGGGAGGCTTCAAATCGCTCCGATTCACGTCTCCTGAACCCTCAGACCCCCCCAGACCCTCACTCCACCCTCTCAGGGGTGTCCTGTATTCCCTGACAGGTGGATGAAGTTGGCTCCTGTTTGCTACTGAAATGGGAGGCGATGCTGCAACTGGGCTACACACTCTTTTATTACATAGATGCCGTGTTCACTGATAGACCAGAGGAAGAAGGAGCGTGTTTAGTGATTAGTGAATGGCACATACTAATACTGGACAAGTTGGATGACGTATATGCAAATTGTATTTTCAAGATTTTTCAGTATTGACATTAAGATGTGGAAATTCTAATTTGACTAAGGCAGCAGGGGAAAAAAACGATTCATGTAGAATCACAATTCTTATTTACCATGACGCAAAACAAAGGATGCTCGAAACAATTATACAAAAGTATAATAGACTTTGGTTATCTCAAAACAAACGTATGACGTGTCGTCCGGCCACATCCTGAAGGCAAAAGTGTTTACAGCTTTTACGAACATCCCCCCTCCTGTTCACACCTGGCATTAACGTGTCTGGGGTGATCTGATCACTAGTGGACACCTCTAACCAGTCAGTTCACACCTGGCATTAACATGCGTCTCCACATGCGTCCCCAGTGACTACTGGTGATCACATCTCACATCTCCGCTCTATATGCAAATAAACATGAATATCATTTCCTATTGCAAAGAACAAATGCAGCAGTTTGCCGGAAATTAAAAGAAGAAAAAAATCAATATCAGACTGGATCTATTCCTTGGTGTGTTCCAGGCGAACCAAATCGCCTGAGATGTTAGATGCACGTGGAATATAAATATTGATAGGGGCGGCTGTGGCTCAGTGAGTAGAGCGGGTTGTCCTTTAACGACAAGGTTGGCGGTTCCATCCCTGGCTCCTACTGTCCACATGTCGAAGTGTCCTTGAGCAACACACTGAACCCTAAGTTGCTACCCGGGCGCTTCACAGCAGCCCACTGCTCCTAAAATGCCAGTAGCACAGCAGTCACTGTGCCCATAATTGGCATCTGATGGGGGAGGCTCGGTGTTGGTGCCGCAACAAGTACCGACATCTTCAGAGTCATTTGCACTACAGCTAGCTAGTAACAGTGCACTTACAACAGCAGCATTCAGAAATCTCATTATAATCTATGTAGTTGTCTGCACCGGCTCTGTGCGGGCTCACATTGCAGCTTCATCTCACCGGCGTAACTGCGACCTGAAGCATTTGTTTATGCTTGTTTGGTGTCCGTAAACACTGAGACGGTGTGTACGAGGTGGCGGTAGGCAATTAGAACCTTTTCTCAAAGGTATTCATATTGTTGCACTTCTTTGCACGTACTAAAAGTGACAGAGGTAGGTGTGTGAGGAATGAAAACAAAGAGAGCTTGAGGGAGAAGTTCAAACCGTGCTAACTTTCTCACCTCCACATACCTGACCAACTGCGTAACGTGAGGGGAGTTTCAAACCATCGACCATCACAAGTGCTTGGGAAGCATACTGAAGCCTTTACTCTTTACTCACATTTCTTCACTGTCAGCTCATGTCATCATGGGATATGAGTTACAGTAAAGAGCAGATATGAACTTCCAAAAGCATTCAATCCTAAGCAGATCGGAGCTGAACATGAAGGCTTAATGAAAGAAAGAGAAACAGAGAAACTCTGAAGCAGAAAGGCGACACTGCCGATCTGCAAACCTCACAGAAACCGTCAGTCACACATCTCCATCATCCGCATGAGTGCAGAACCCTGACAGAGCAGAGCTCAGGGTATGTATGCTTTTATTTCCCACTCACACACACAGTTCAGTCATATCAAGCAAAGATAACACAATGTGCAACTGTCAAAAACGATGTGCGACTGATGCGTGATATTGATGAACGCCGTCTCAAAGCCAAACAGATGCAGATTCTCAAGAAAATACCGTCTCGAGTTCACTGTCAGTTCTGCTCTGTTCTGGTCATGTGACCGCTGACCTATAATGAACTAGAGCTGACAGAGGCTGATAGATCAATGACTCTTCGTTACATCACGTCTTCTGTTAAAAGTCACACTTAAAGGCAAAGCGGAGGATTCAACTAACAGCTCCCTGACACGCACATAGTTGTGCAACTGAGAGAGGTGGAGGAAACACAGGACTTTCATCCAGTAGACCGCTGTTTGTGTCCCAAAGTTCAGTTCAATTCAGTTTATTTTTATATAGCGTCAAATCATAACAAAGTGTTGTTGAGTTATTTTGAAGTTACATTAGTGACATTTGAGACGTGTTTTCCGTACCTATGTTACCTTGTTTATGTATATATTTTAAGTAGGGCTGTCAAAGTTAACGTGAAAATAACACGTTAGCGCAAATTTGTTTTAACGCCACTAATTTATTTTATGCATTAATGCAACTTGCGATTTTTAATTAACCTCTTAAAAATCCGACGGGCTGCAGAAATTTTTGAGGTTGTAGCAAACTCAGGTTTAAAGCTAGAGTGAAGATACTGGGATCATATGAAACTAGAAAACGTAAGGAATCCATTGGTACCAACCATGTCATACTAGCTTGTCGTGAAGGACGTTAAATAACGCTCCAAATTTACGCTAAATTTTGGCCATTTTCAAAGGGGTCTCTTGACCTCTGACTTCATGTGAATGAAAATGGGTGCTGTTGAGGGTTTCTGGACAATATTTGTCATTGTTTTATATTGTTAATGGATTTCCAATACATACATTTGCATAAAACAAACATATTTGCCCACTCCCATGCTGATAAGAGTATTAAATACTTGACAAATCTCCCTTTAAGGTACAAAGTGTTTTTCCTAAACCTAACTGTTTTGTTGCCTAAACATGACTGCGACCGTTTCAAGAAGGTACTGACCTGTTATTTATGCACCTTCCCATGAAATCAGGTCGAGTCAATTGTCTGTTTTTGTAATTTTTGCATTTGCATTTCCATCGTGTGTTCAGAAAAACTATTTTAGGATTTTTGGGGATTTAATATGTTCAATCAGCCAAACTGCTGCTGATAGAGGCGAAGGCTGGTGCCCGATGGCTTCCACGTTGATGGCGTGTCAGGGCCATTAAGGTCACAACTGGGAAACTTTGAACTGCAGTGTGAAAACAGCCTCAAGCTTAATTTATGCTTGAAGGCTCGACACTCTTTTCGTCTCGTCTCTTGACAGAAACTACACATTTTCAGCTGTAAAAATGTCACAGGGCGTGATCCTCACTGACTCGTATATGTGACGTTTTGTCATGTCGTGGGCAATGTCAAGATCTCTCAGCAAGTGAACATCAGACATGGAAGGAAGAGGAGAGGCTGTCAGAAGCAGGAAAATCATCACTTATATGACTTGCATGAGTAAAAAGACAGCAGTCTGCCTGAGCCGGCATCCCAGAAGAGGTTAGTTATGTGATCACCTCGCTATGAAGCCGTACTCGTCTTTCTTTCTTTCTTCATCTCTCCTCCAGACTCTACCTTTCTGTCTGAGGAGCAGCTTCCTGGCAGAAGAGTAAAGGAACATCAGTTATTTCAGACAAACTGCAGCAGACAGGCCGGTTGGAGCTGCAGGGTCAGAGCTGTGTGCATCGGCCAAGAGGGGAATGAATCAACTTTGTAGTTTATGAGGTTTCCCAATCAGAGAAATCATACGTGACACACAATATGTAAACAATTACACATGACAGACAAGAAAAGTGACATGACATTATGTGGAGTGACATTTCTTCCACTGAGCCCATTATTTTATTATCAGGACACCTCAGTGTAAATTATAGCAACCCGGTCTCATGGGAAGGCATATGAATACCACGACATAACACAGACATTTCGCATGTCATGAGTACGTATTTTAGCTGTTATTTTTACTCCACACACACGTCCGCAGTTAGGTAAGAAAACCACTTAGTTAGGGTAAGGGAAAATATCTTGGTTGAGCTTAAAATAAGTAAAATATGTACTGAAACAACGTAACACAACTACGGAAAACACATCTCAAACATCACTAAAAAACATGACAATTGTCACATGACAAACATCACTAATGTAACTTACAAAACAAAATAAACCTGTCAACACCAGTCGGTCTCCTGGTTAAAAGGCCCATCCACCTCCCCACTCGCCCACAATAAGTGGTCTTTCTCACTTCTCGCTGCATTTCTACGCAGATGTGTTTACATTGCAGGCAGTACAGGATACATGGCGTACAAATGACACACGGAAATCAAGAAAGGCGTACCTATTGCACGCTACACGACTTGTGCATTATCATGGCATTTATACGCTTTTTCTTGCGAATGGGGTGATTATTGTGCTCATACCATGACCACTATGTAGTCAGTTTAACCCCCAAACTGCTAATTGAGCCTGATAATCAGAGTGAATGGTTATGAGACAGTCTCAGTGTAATACTGCCGGCTCTAAACATATGACCTATAACTAAACAAGCCCATTTCTACAGTATATAGTTATGCTTAATGCCTGTCACCGGGTCAGATTCTGCACAAAATCAAATAAAACCATGCAGGCTCACCAAAATCTCCTTCAGCTCAGACTCCAGCAGGAGTCTGTCACCTTTGACCTGCAGTCGGAGTTCCGGCGGGAGGTGGAGAACTCCGCGTCCGGCAGCAGTGGCTCCTCCTCAGGCCAGGAGCAGAGCTTCGCCTCGCTGCTCCACCGGCAACTATTAGCCAAAATTACCATGAAATTAGCTTTGGATATTCATGCCCCTCCAAACAATGAATCCTGATATGGAAACCTCTACTTGTACTCTACTTGTCAATCTCCCCAGAGGATGAACCTGTTCCATTTCGGCTACTTCATGAGCTCTATTTTAGCATCACCCTCAGGCCAAAATGTAACCGTTTGCGTAATATCTTAGTATAACATTTTCTGGTTATTCTTCAGTGTTTCTTAAATAAATCTGTAGCCAGCAGAAGTCCATACCTATAACATTTTTATGGACAGTGTGCTCTAAACTGCAAACATTTCTGTTTTGTTTCGCCCTTTTTCCACCGAGTCATGCTATCACAAGTTTAGACAAGCTAGACATGACCACAGTTTGTCTCGGAGCGCTCAGGTCTGTCACTTGATCGCTATTCAGATGTCAGGTCCAAGGTTAGACTCTCTGTGCCTGTGGGCCCGGTGTCAGTGAAGAAGCAGATCTGAAGACAGCTATAAAAAACACACACACACACACACACAAACAACACAACCCACAGGAGCCAAGCTAACTTAGTTTATTTATTTTTCATCCTGGTGATACTCGGGGCAAGGTGAACAGACGAGAGAGAGAGTGATGGTCAGAGAGAGAGAGAGAGGGATGAGAGGGGAAAGGACTAAAGGAGGAAAGCATCAGGGAGAAGAGGAGGGAAGAATGAGAGAGAGGGGGGGCGGGGGAGAAGGAAGGAGCAGGAGAGGGATGAAGCAAAGAGCGAGGGGGGTAAGAGGTGAAGTGGAGTCACTGGAGAGAAACTGAACCGAGCTGCTGTCAGATACAGTAAATCTTCCTAGAAGAGAGAAAGGGAGAGATATTCAAGTTCTCTTATTGGTTTTATTTGTAGAAAACAAAGAGAAAATCTTAAACACCGTGGTCTGAACTTTAGCCTATACCGTGTGAAGCCTTTATGCCTCTTTTTATTTCAACTTTTCTTTTAGTAGTAATCCAATTTTGAGCAGGAGAGATGATTTACAGCCTAAAGCTTTAAGAATCAGTGTTTACATTTATTATTCATCAGTTTTGAGTAGTTTCTGTAATGTTACCTTGCTCCTCTCCACCCCTCCACACCCCCACTCCTCTGTTGCATTATTTAAATATGGTAGGGCAAGTTATATCCTGACCAAGATATAAACCGAGTCTTAGGGCGTTTTAATACAATTTGCTATTTTTTTTGCATTTGCCCCTTGGTTTGTTTGTGTTCACATGGCAACAATCAAGAAGTCCAAAAGTTGTAAACAAATGCCATGCAAGATGTTCTCTCATTGGGTCAGAAATGTTATGAGGAAGATTTGCCTCAAAACCAGAAGGTAACCTCCAGGTCTGAAAAGTGAAGCCAATGCTGAAGTGTCTTAAACTTGCATTCTTCCTAATATCCAGCAGGGGGCGACTCCTCTGGTTGCAAAAAGAAGTCTGATTGTATAGAAGTCTATGAGAAAATGAGCCTACTTCTCTCTTGATTTATTACCTCAGTAAACATTGTAAACATGAGTTTATGGTCTCAATCGCTAGTTTCAAGTCTTCTTCAATACAGCTTGATGTTCATTTAGTAAATTATGGTCCCATTTAGAGTCAGATAGATCATAAAGCAGGGTATGCTTTAGGGCGAGTGCTACCTTGTGATTGACAGGTCGCCACCACGGTGTTGTCCGGTCTGGGTGTTGTCTGTGTTTTCGTCTTACAACTTTAACCCTTTCACAATGTGTTTTCAGTTCATGAAAGTTAATTATAACATTTTTGTTCGCCTAAAAATGTCTTACGAACGCCCCAGATTGCACCCCTACTTAATAAGTCAAACGCGCAATTACTGTGTAAATGCTGATTATGTTGAACGTCTTAGATTGGGAACCATTGAATCACAGCCAGTAGGATAGTTAGACCAGCATACATCCCTTGATGAGTTAAAAGTTAAACACCTTGAAGTATGTGGTTTTTGAAGACTAAGTAATATTGATATGATTCTGCTCATTATAGCAGAGTTGGAAGCAAATGGAAGGAGGGAAATACTGACCCAAAAAGTGCTGAGTAGCATGTACAGCAGCAAATGATCAAGTGTTACATGAATATTCATCATTTGTTAAATGAAACGACAAAATAAACCTCCTCTAGCGCCTGCTTTCAAAGCAGAAATACAGAATGGGTTTAAAAACACGTCCACCTGCAGTCTCGTTCTCTCCACTAACAACAAACTTCTACCTTTCTTTTTGAAGCACAGACTTTTAAACGTCCAATTCCCCGTCTTGTTTGGGCTCCGTTGTGTGTGTGTGTGAACGCTGTTTGAGGAGTGAACGTTTTCTCGCACTTAACCTTTCAGCACAAACACTCACACAAACCGCCAGAGTGGCAAAAAACAAACTTTGTTCCACTTCCTTTTTCTTTTCTCCTCATCAAAAAGCTCCTTTCCAACCTCGCGGCCAACATTGCAGAGTCAACACATTACCCGCCCCCCTCTGCCAACACACACACACACACACACACACACTCACACACACACTCACGCCACAGGACAGGCAGCCTATTCTCTTTTACTACTGTCACTCCACATTAAGGATGCTCACCCTCAAACGACCTGCTGGAGGCTGCAGCAGCAACCTTGTTTTACATAAGCACCTCACACACACACACACACACACACACACACACACACACACACTCACATACAAATAATAGTATTTCTGCACTTGTGAGGACACTCGTTGAAAAACTCTTTTACTTCCAAAAATCTCTTCTTCCAAAGGTCCCCATTTTCAGAGTCAAATTTAATTCCTAAATTTGTCTTCATGTTCCAAAAACATCTTAACTTTCCACAACTGTACCGATTCTGCGTATGCCTTCGCTTTACAAAAATCTCCTCGTGTTCCAAAAATGTCCAAATTTACTCAGTTTACTCATTTTTAAAAGACGACTTCACCCAAAAATGTCTTCATTTTCCAAAGAAGTCCTCACTTTCCAAAACTGTTCTGATTTTCCAACAATACCCTCACATTTCAAAATGTGTTCACCTTTCAAAAATTACCTCACCTTTTTAAAAAAAAAAAAAAAAAAAAAAAAAAAAAAAACATTTCCCAAAAGCGGATGAGGACACCCTCCAACATCTTCCAAAATGTCCTATTTTTTGTCAAATGTCCGTACTTTCTCAAAGAATCAGTCGTGACTAGAAAGTAACCCAAAAGTTGCAAAACTCACCCGAGATGGTTGAGGTTGGGCACTGACCTTTTTTTTTGTTGTTTTGTTTTTTTATTGGTGCAAAGGCACAAAACAGGGACACAATACACAATATGTACACAGGACTAGACAGAAACGGGAACATAGACAAAACGAGACAGATAAATCAAAACATAAAAAACAAAAACTAAATGTAAAAACAAAACAGAACAAAAAATAAATAAATAGATATGACTTATTAACTCGAATGGTTAAGTTTAGGATACTTGTGGGTTACCTTCTAAATACGACCCAAAACGTCGTACTGTGCAAAGCTTTCAAAAACGTCCTGACATTCAAGATATTTCCTCAACTTTGCAATGTAGTCATTTTCCAAAAGGAGCATTAATACTCACAGTAGCACACATATACAAGATCACACACACATACAGTACATGGACATAAAATGTGTTGGACATACATACATACATACCTGTATGAACACTGCAAACAAAAAAACAGAAATAAACATCCACACACAGACAGACAGACAGACATGTATTTATATTCATGTGTGCAAACAAATACACTTAACATGTATACATTATGCAAACGATCATATCTGCATGCATAGAAACACAAACATACAAGGTGTATATACACAACATACACATGCAAGAAAGCTTACACTAATATGTGGACTGCACACACACACACACACACACACACACACACACACACGCAGCTCTCTGTGACTCATTCCTCTTCGAGGCGTTTGGCCTGCAGTCAGTGACAGTTTTAACCTTTCAGACTCTCCTGCTCTCATCTGAACTCTCCTCCATCATTTATCTCTGTTGTTTAACTGAAAACCTTCCCGTCCAACGGGAACCTGAACACCTCCTACAGTATGTTTAGTTGTTGTTTAGTTTATGTTTCTGCTTCCTGTGAAGAGCCAAACGTTACATTTGAAGTGTAGATTATGCCGTGCACGCTTCTCACCGACACCTCTCAGCTGTTGAGGCTTTTCCAGACTAAACTTTCTCCTCCTCTCATTGTTTTTTCGCAGATTTTGACAAATGTTTTCATAATGCTTCAGTACTAATCCTACATGAAATAAATGAGGGATTACTCTTGCAGCCTTGGTAACACATTTTCCTGCTTGCTTGCAGAGCTCCTGCAAAGTTTTTGGCTCCTTTTGAGAAAGAAAGAAGAAGTTTGCTGTGCTGTGTTGTACAATGCACCTCCCTGGCTACACCTTTACTAAACACACATCAAAGTCAACTTCTGGTTCAGACCACAGAGCACCATCTCAAGGTGTGACCACACCTGATGTGACCTCGCTCTGAGGCAGCTCCATCGCTCTGTGATCTGTCCGCTGTTTACTACGTATCATCTCTGGCTGGCTGAGTGGATTAACAGCTGCTTTAAAGTGAAGTCCTCACTAACACTCTGACACGTCGGTCACAGTCCAGGTCCGTCCTCTCTGAGGGCGCCGGGCTGCAGGTCAAGGACATTTTTAACACCCGACACTGAGAAGATACTTCAGTCTGTCCTCTCCAGCTCTGTTTTAAAACCCTCTCCTGCCCGTAACAGCGTTTTGTTTTCTAGCGAAGATCTGTCTGCACAATATAGCCCTTATGAATTATTTTTAGCTCAACAAATGCTAATACAGTTTCTTTCTCACCTCAAATTTAGAAGACATGAACTGATCTTTTAAAAAATATTAATAATTTTAAACTTTAAATAGGCAATTAAAAATAAAGAGACCTATCTGCTTCTCACCAGCAGATGTCAGGCCTCGAACAGGTTCATGTTTATTTACTTACATACTTAAACTTTCAAATCAGATAAAAAAAAAGAAAGTTAGAGTTTTTTAACTTTTCTTTTATAAATTATTATAAAATTCAAAATTAGAAATGATTTACTCACCATAAACAATTTAGTTGACAACAGCAAAACAAAAATATTAGTTTTAGAAGGACATTAAGTGAAGCTGTCATAGCCTTATTTTGTGTCTGTGATTAAAATAAAAATATTAGCAATATATCAGAATTAAAATGAAAGCTGTATAGAAGAAAACTACAATGAAAATATGACACAAATACAATAAAATATGTACAATATCTGAATTATTTTTATCTCAACAAATGCTACAGTTTCTCATCTCTCTCATTTCTCGTTTTTTTTTTTTTACTTTAAATACTTTTTAAAATTTAATCTCACCAGCAGATGTCAGGCCTCACACATATTCATATTTATTTCCGTATATCCTTTAACGTTTTTTTATTTGAGGTGAAAGTGAGCTTTTTTCTTTCAAATTTCCAGTTTCATGCTGTTCTCTAGTGTGACTTTTATAAAAGTTAAATAATTATTTTAAATATTTTATTCATATGCATATTATGATAAATAAACAAATGATTTGTTCTAACTTTTCTTTTGGTTTTTTAACACGTGGCTCTTTTAGTGAGACACACTTTGAGCTTTATCTGAAGTTAAATCATTATTACTATGAATTATTTACTCACCATAAAAAAATTTGAGTTGACAACAGCAAAACAAGAGCGTGAGGACAGGAGGTGAAGCTGTCCTAGACTTACTTTACACTCTCTGTTATTATTTCCTGTCTGTTGAGTTAATGATCAGTTGGAGAACAGTTAAATTCATTGACTGAGCTTGATCATTTACCACAACAGACTGAAGTAATGTTGTGCTTCAAGAGTCGACTCTAAGTCATTTTATCAGCTGTGATTAAAGAAATACTCTCCAGGACTACAAAACAGCTCTGATGCTCTTGACCTTCACTTGCAGTTGAGAGAAAAGACATTTATCAGGTTGTAAGTTGAAGATTTAGATTAATACAAAAATGCCACCTCCTGTCTGGCACTGTTAACACGCCTAGATTCATCCAAAGAGTGGATGTTAATGTTGTTACCCACACAAACTAACTCCAACTCCAAAAATGGGAATTTTGTTTTTGTCCTTTTTTATAGAATTACATTTGATTAAATAGTTACTCCACCATATACCTTTAAAGAGTCATCCTACAGGTCTTTACCACCTGTTTTCAGAAACAGATTTCCACAAATTACCACAGGTGGCAGTATTTACATTCATTCAATTTGGTTTATTGCTAAGTAGGTTTTCACGTACAAGGAATTTGCTTTGGTGTATTGGTGCATAACATAAACATAATAAGAGAGATTTAAATTAAAAAATAAAAGTAAGTACAAAAATACAGAAACATAAATACAGAATAGAAAAAAATACAATAAAAATACAAAAAAGAATACAAAACAATATGTATAATATGAATTAAAATGAAGGCTGTATAAAAGAAAATTACAATGAAAATATGGCAAACAATACTATAAAATATGTACAATATCTGAAATATTTTTATCACAACAAATGCTACAGTTTCTCATCTTTCTCATCTCAAATTTAGAAGACATGTTTGTTTGTTTGTTTGTTTTTTACTTTAAATACTTTAAATATTAAATATTAAATCTCACCAGCAGATGTCAGGCCTCATACATATTCATATTTATTTATGTATATACTTTTTTTATTTGAGATGAAAGTGAGTTTTTTTCTTTCCAATTTTCAGATTCGTGCTGTTCTCCATTGTGCCTTTTATAAACGTCAAACAACATTTAAAATGTTTTATATATATATATTCCCTTTATCTGTTTTTGTTGAAAATATTATTTGATTCACTGTAACTTTTCTTTTACCTTTTTAACATGTGGTTCTCATTGTGAGAAACGTTTTGAGCATCTTCATGAGTTAAATCTTTGTCACTATAAATTATTTACTTACCATAAAAAAATTTTAAAAAAATGTGAGTTAACCACAGCAAAACAAAACCTAGAAACAATTGTAGGTTTGTTTTAGAACGACAAAATGTGAAGCTGTCCTAGACTTATGTTGTGTCTAAAATACTAAAATACAGCAAAATTAAAATGAAAGAGCTGTGCAGTTTTTTCATGTTGTATTTTTATCCCTTAATTGTCATTTAGGGGACATAAATAAACAAGTCTCACACTGCATTGCTGCATTTACATACAGATGATGAAATATTGATTAGGCTTCTTCTCAGGGAAGATTAAAAATGAATCTAATTAATACAAATTGGCAGTCATATGGGGAGTCAGACATACTGCATATATGTTTGTTGTTGAGACACAGTTGGTTGCAGCAGTCTGAGTGCAGCAGCTGAACTACACGCCACAGTGAACATTACTTATGTTGAAATGTGCAGACGTGTGCAGACGCTCTGTGTATGTAAGGAGGTGTTGGCTGATAATAAATATTTGGAAGCAGACAGTTGCGGGATTGCAGTCAGCAGAATGCTGCACATATATCATTATTAAGCTATCACACACATGGCTGAGGATCACTACATGTTTAAACGTATTTGTGTATATCACAGAGCGAGGAGGCACGTGTCTGTGTTTATCGGTGTGTGGCGGCTTGGCAGATAATCAACTCTGGCCTTTGGAGCGTAGACAAGAGAAGTCATAAAGTGGAATATACAGCCCGAGACCCAGATCTCATATAAACAGCGAACATATGAGGGTTACTATGAGCCAAACAATATCACAATTCATCATGCAGTGTCCTCAGGAGTCACTGCTGCTCTTTAAAAGACACAGTGGCTGGAAATCTGACTATTTTACCTCCAACTCAAGTACAGTATCTAAGTTACTTAGAGAGACTTGTGCTTTGCTTAAGTATTTCCATTACTTTATACTTCTAATTCTATGTTGCCGATTCAGATTAATAATACAAAATATAATCAACAAATGCCTTCTGATGTCTTATAATAGGTTAAGATAAGACTTTATTGTTCATCCTAAAGGTATTTGATGGGGTTGAGGTCAGGGCTCTGTGCAAGTGTGTCAAGTTCTTCAACACCGAACTGGGAAAACATTTCTTTTTGGAGCTGCTTTGTAAATGTGGACGTTGTTATGTTGCAACAGGAAAGAGACAAACACAAAGTGTAGACACAAAGCTTGAGGAGCACTCCTGTGTGCTGTAGCATTAATATATACCTTTATTGGACTTAAGGAGCCTCGTCCAAAGTCTGAAAAACAGCGCCAGACCAAAACTATGTGACTATAAAGAGAACATATCTTTCTTTATTCACAGAATTTACTCAAACAATCCCTAGTAAAACAATAACACTCTATAATATAACAAAATATGGCTGATGGTTGGTGTTGATGTTACAGGAAGGCTAACCATCTAAAATCAAATAGCCATCTAATAAAATCTCCTGCAGTAAATACTCCAACGTGCTTTGCAATACACGTTTAGAGCAGTGAACCTTAGACTTCCTTTAAGCTTTTAAATTTGCACCTATAACATTGAGTTTTGGCGTTGCATTGCTTTGCATTTGTAATTAACCATTATATTGCTGTTATATTATACCACTTCAATGTCCGGTGTTTATGTGCAGCAAAACATGTCAGCAATCCTTGTTTTCACAAAAATATAAAGACACAATTCCCACTTTTGACTTCCATCTATCTATCTATCTATCTATCTATCTAGAAGAGCCACCTGGTGCGGGAAAGAAGAACAAAACTCTCAGGACGCTCAGAACAGAGGAAACGGAATATTCAACTTCATTAACCTAACACAGCATATTTCATCATAATCATGATATACGAGCAAATTTCACAAAAGTGTGATCTCATTAGACCAGAGAGAGGGTCAAAAGGTCAGGACATTGTACAAAATGTTCATCAGTGCATAATTTAGTCTCAAAACAGACTCAAACTGATCACCCAGTGAGATGAACAGAATCAGTCGCAGGGTGGATAAATGATGAGGACGCTCTTTGTCTCCTCTGTGATTTAATGGAAATTGAAAATGAGTTCATTTCATGTTCTATTGTCCTTTATGTGATGAGCTGAAAGAGACGCCGTGCAGTGTAATTGCCTCAATTTCTGCTAATTTCTCTTGAATGGATGATAATGACAGACTTCAGAATAGAGTCTGTGCGCTAAATTTGGAACGTGTGGGGAAAACACGGCAACATGTTCTATTGTGCATAAGACACTGATATTAAAAAAGCATCATTCAGCACCTCAACAGAACAATCCCAAGACATCCAACCTTCTCCTAGAAATGACAGTAATTGCGTAACGCCACCTGGATAACAGTTATGATTAACATAATGAGGTATCTGCCTATTTGCAAAATGTTACCATATCAAGTTTACTGACAACATAATTTGTTTTCCCTGCAATATCTGCCCTTGCAATACAATATGTGCTTGTAGAAATACGTTATTAACATTTATTTTGTTGCTGTTATGGTTAGGCAGTCAGTTTAGGTTAGGAAAAGAAGAAGAAATCTTCATTAATCAAGACATGATTTGACTGGGCTTCACTCGGGCTGGACTCAAAACTTACATTTAAATTCCACACACAATAAAATGTGATATTTGTAAAGTGTCGTGGTGTGGCGCTCTGCCCAGAGGCCGTTGGACTTTTCCTTTTTGCTTGGACTTAAGACTATATTGTGTTTATACTCTTAGTTCTGATTTTGGGTTTTCCGTTAGATTCCTGGTCTCATTCTTTCTAGTGTTTCCTGTTTTATTTTGATAAGTTCACTCCTCTTGTGTCTGGGTTTTACTTCCTGCCTTTGTCTGTTTCCCGCCTTTGTGATTTGACTGCCCCGCCTTGCTTTGTTCCACCTGTGTTTAATCACGCCATTCATTTTCTAGATGATCATGCTCCCAGAGGATGAATCATGTTTTTGGTAACCTCATTTAATCCTTTTTCTCTGGTGCCACCATGAGGCGCAACTTAAAACTTGCAAGGCTCAACAAATAGCTAAATTGTCAGTATGATGTTTAGTTAAATACATATACTATATATATATATTGTTGGGTGTAATGAACACTGCAGCCTCTGGGGGGCAGCAACAATCAATTTTTACAATTGGTTATTTGCTTGGGATATTTTCATACCAGCTGAAGGCTTTTATCTTCTCACCAGAATTTGTTTTTCCACTTCTTTCTTTCTGTTTTAAGACAACATTTACTCACTTTTAAAGTCCCACAGCCTTGGCCTCAAATAAAAAAGAGTTACTCTGTCGCCGCAGGACTCAGGCTCATTAAAACATATTTCTATCCTTGTCATGTAGAGGCCTCGCAGCGATGAGCCTGCACCTCATTCTCAGTCCCGGTCTGCAGAGTATAAGAAACTAGATGGTAATAGAATTCATGAAAAAAGCCGTTTTCTGTTTCTGCTGGACGATTAGTCGGACCGGACGGAGAGGAGGTCCACAGAAGAGTCCATGCTGAATTTATTTAGCATCCGTCTCAGAGTGAAATTAAATTTGGCTCTGGGCTGCTGCCATACATTTTAAAAAATGTGGTACAAAGAAAGAGAGCATCAGTCTGCTTCACAGTCACATCATTTCTTTAATTAACATACGCTCCTTTCCATGAAAAAGCACTAAAGTTACAATGAAATAGTTAGTATATATACAGTATATATATGCTCACTATATACTATATATATGTATACTGACCTGCCAATTTATTAGCTTTTAAAGGCTATAGCAACACACTGAAGGACAAAGAATAATTCAGCCCTGAGCAGCCATGTTTGGTCTCTGAACAGATTCCAGGCCATGTAAGAGTCTGATTTATCATTTTGAGCCTGATATTGATAACTTATAAATGATTATCTATTAGTAAATATCCTTACTTTCAAACAGCTCCAAGTAAGGTCTGTTCTGGAAGCCAGTATCTTTACAATACACAGTTTTTCTACACGAGTTTAGCTCATTTTTGGTGTTAAAGTCAGGGTAATATTTTGGTTAGCATTTTAGTTTTCTTTTTACCGTCTCTTTATTGAATTTTTCAAGCTCTTAACTGTTTTGACTGCAGCCATATTTTGTTACAAATGTATGTCTGAATGCATGCATAATGTGTGGCAGGTGTGGGTTTGTACATGTGTGTAAATCAGTGGTTAATCTCCGGTTCTGAGATGTGAAGCCAATGCTGAAGTGCCTTAAACCTGCATTATTTCTAATGTCCAGGAGGGGGCGACTCCTCTGGTTGCAAAACGAAGTCTGATTGTATAGAAGTCTATGAGAAAATGAGCATACTTCTCACTTGATTTATTACTTTAGTAAATATTGTTAACTTGAGTTTATGGTCTCAATCACTAGTTTCAAGTCTTCTTCAATACAGCATGATGTCCATTTAGTAAATTATGGTCCCATTTAGAGTCAAATAGACCATAAAGCAGGGGATGCTTTAGGCCGTGGCTACCTTGTGATTGACAAGTCGCCACCACGGCGTTGTCCGGTCTGGGAGTTGTCCGTGTTTTCGTCTTACAACTTTAACCCTTTCACAGTTTTCAGTTCATCAAAGCTAATTATAACATTTCGGTCACCTGAAAATGTCTTATTCAGCCTTTGGTTGCACTTAGCTCCACCCTCTCGTGTAACTTCTGGTTGCAAAAAAACAAGATGGTGACGACCAAAAACCAAGTTGGCGATGGCCAAAATGTCGAACTCGAGGCTTCCAAACGGCAGTCCTTAAACCATTGGCAATGAGTGACATATCGGTGACTACGTCTGTTTCTTAGATACTGTCTATGGTGTCAATAGGTGTGTGCCGAGACGAGGAGGCAATTGGTTGACCAGCTACCGGCTCCTGCAGGTGATTGGCTCCTTTCAGATGACAGCCTCTTTCTCTAGTAAACATACAATCCAAACATAAATATAAGAACAAAAATATACTCAAAATATATTTAAAGGACAAAAAATATACCAGCAAATAAGGGAAGAGAGGAGAAGGACATAATGGAATAATGTTGATATAGCTCCACACATTCATCCTCCTAACAGATATCTCTAATTGGGTAAATATAGTAGAAAGCCTCCTTCCCATGGCAGGTGGTTGAAAGATTGAATGAGGATTAATTTCAAATAAATCATAATGAGATAGTCAAGCAAGCAGCCACGTTAAAGCAACAACGTTATAAGTATTTGTAGAACAGGTTGTGTTCACTTGGTCATCTCGTTTTCATTCATATCTGATGAAAAACATTAATTGTTGCTCAATTAAGTGGAAATTTCCTGTGAGATCAGGTTGAGCTGCTATTGAGTTATAACAACAGATGAACACTGAACAAAAAAGTCTTTCTATGTTACATCAAGTGCTTTTTCTTCTTATATTTTTATATCAGCCAGTACACGTATATGCCAGTCTATTTGTCATGAGCTAATAATGATTACGAAAATGTGTCATCAGCATTTTCAGCATTTAAGAGCACATGAAGTAGTAAATGAACATAAATATTCAGTCCATACTTCAATTTTTGTTACCCATAATCCCTTATGTTTTGAGGTTGTTGACTGTAAGTGGAGGGATTACGTTCTCCCTCGTAATTATCCACATCACACTTTTCTGGTTGCAAACTGCTTGTTGTGAACGCAGCTTAACACCGAGTGTGGCAGAGTATCAAATCCAGCCGTAACGCACTCAAAACAAACACGACTCACACACATAAATCCTGTTTGTTTTGGGCTTCAGGGGACAAGATAATGAAGCCCTCTGAACCTTAAGCTCAAACATTCAACACTGTACTGTATAATGCTGTTATTCAGCATCCACTACTGCATCATATGAAACTAGAAAGCCTAAAGAATCCAGTGGTACCAACCATGTCATATTAGCTAGAGGCTAAATAATGCTCCAAACTTACACTCAATTTTGGCGAGGAAAATATGTCATGGCCATTTTCAAACGGGTCCCTTGACCTCTGACCTCAAGATATGTGAATGAAAATTGATTCTATGGGTACCCACGAGTCTCCCCTTTACAGACATGAACACTTTATGATAATCACATGCAGTTTGGGGCAAGTCATAGTCTAGTCAGTACACTGACACACTGACAGCTGTTGTCGCCTGTTGGGCTGCAGTTTAACATGTTGTGATTTGAGCATATTTTATGCTTAATGCAGTACCTGTGAGGGTTTCTGGACATTATTTGTCATTGTTTTGTGTTGTTAATTGATTTCCAATAATAAATATATATATACATTTGCATAAAGCAGCATATTTGTCCACTCCCTTGTTGATAAGAGTATTAATACAAATCTCCCTTTAAAATACATTTTGAACGGATAAAAAAATGTGTGATTAATTTGCAATTAATCGCTTTTAAATATTTTAATCGATTGACATCTATCAACATATAGACAAACATTTCTATTAATGCCATTAAAGCACAGCCTTGACAGTTTATATGCACTGCATTTCTTTTATTTAATTCTAGATACATATGTGCATGGAGAAAGGTGCATCTTTTAAACGTGATCTGCACATTTGGATCAATACAGTAATTTATATACAATCTATACATTACACATTCTACACACAACCAGTTCACATGCGTGAAGCCACAAACACTGAGGCAGTAAAGACCTTTTGAATCCACCACTCCAGCCTCTGTGTATTGTTTCATCGCGTGTATCGGTCAGATATATTTACTGGGCTGCTTTAGGAATTCCATCGGAATCACATGTTCCGTGACACGAATGCTGCCACGCGAGGCGAAAAGGTCGCCCGTAATTGAAACGGTGACATTGAAAAGGCAGAACAGAGGTGGAATTAATGGCCTGTCCTGATACTCAAAGATGAAGCCATTCTGCCCCCTAGTGTCAGCAGACCGGTCATGTTCTGCTTTGGTTTATGTTGTTTCATTCCCTTTTTCTGTTATTCAGGTTCATATGATTCTTCATATATAACATTTAAAATATCCTTAATCTCCTCAGCTCTTAAATTGTCTCATGGAACTCCTCCCCATTCAACCTTTGACCCCTACACTATTGAATTAACTATGGAATTAAAGCTTATGGTATTATTTTATCTAAGAACATCTATTGGTGCTTTTTATGATGCTATTTGAAATATAATTTGTAGATTTCAGACAGCTGTCAAAGCCAAATGACCTTAATATATGGTTTTATGACCAGAAGGGGTTAAGGATCAGGTCATCACCTCAGTATCTCTGCAGACTCTGAGTCGGTGTGTGCGTTTCAGTCACAGTCCTGCTGGGATGTTTCCCAATTTCCCAGTGACCCAGTGATGGATTGGTTTAGAGCACAAATATTATATTATATACTGAAATCTTCAACATCAAAAAGATTTGAAAGATTACTCCATCAATTTAACATTGCACTTTGGTAGTCAATGTCCATTGTCCTTCAAATTAATTAATTAATTTAATTTAAATGAATGAATGAATGAATAAATAAATACGTTTTCGGACTCATGGCTGTTGTTTCTGGTGGAGTGGAGGCCTTTAAAGGTGACTGAGAGTGAGCCATGAATGTTTTGTCTACATTAGATGAAGAAGAAGCAGAAAAAGTGACATCAATAATGAGAAAAATCTATTTCCATCAACCATTATTGCATTTTTGCCTTTTTAATTCGCCAATTTTTCTACCAAGCAATTGGTAGAAAATTAAAAAATAAATAAAATTAGATTAAAACAATAATTAAAAATAAAATAAAATAATAATAATAATAATAATTATTATTATTATTATTATTATTATTATTATTAATAATAATATTATGATTATGATTATTATTATTATTATTATTTCTGTGTTCATGTGCAAATTGAAAATGTGCTTAAAAGCATTTGGAATCACTTGTACTATAGTAACTTATCTGCACTACAGATATGAAGTCTTATTTTCGTTGTGTTCATTTTTTTTTGTCTTTTATCCTATTTTTTTTTTTTTTTTTTTGGATTGTTCATTTTCATTGTATGCTCCCTAAAATTCCTCCCAAACCTCTTACACACAAAAACACCTACAGGATTGTATCACTGATACTGATATTAAAGAATCTACACACAAATCTCTTAGAGTCACGTGTGTCACGGAGTGCTATGACCCAAACCGAGGCTGTGACTGTGCAAATACAGACAACATGTGCTTTTGACGGCTGGACATCCTTCACAAACAGATCCATACGTATACGTACTACAGGTCAGTACACTTTACACAAAAAACAGTACAGCTGTGTTGTTGTTATTCCGCGTGACATCAAATCTCTTCTGAGAAATGTCATCATCTTTCAAGTCTTATCGGTGACACAGCTCATGAACAAATGTCTCTTGGTCTGTGTGACTCTAAAAAGCCAGGTAATAGGGCACCGCTGCATAATACTGAAAATATCAAATCTGAAAAGGACAGTGATAGCCTGAAGGTAAGAAAACCAGCCAGGAAGAATCAGTGAAAGTAAAAGCCATTGAGTTTGAATAGTTATGATCATTGTGCCCTTGAACATAGCAGCTTTCCATAGAAGAGTGTGTTTGTACTGAGCAGCTCTCACATCTGAATCCAACAACGTGTGTTTATCTTAGCCCACCAGAGACGGCAAGAGAAGGAAATTATTCAGAAGCACAGCAGGCCCATTTCAGCTGAAACCAAACCATTTTTCAAGTGAATTCCTAGGTTTGTTTCACAGATTATATTAAACCACAAACTCTGGAAGTCTCTGCAGAGAGTCTAGTTTTGGACTTTTGAGGTTTAGTTTTCAACAGAACGACACCTGAATGCAACACTGTCTAGTAACCAGCATGGGAGTCCCAGATGTCTCTCTTTCCTTTTGTCACAATGAACAGATTCTAATAGTTATTGCTATAAATTATTATTATTTGATAACGCCAACACCTGTTGAACTGATCTTTGGACCGAGTGTGATCTGCTCATCTTCAGAGAAATCAACACCAGAGCAACAGATGGATGAAAAGCTCCTTCAAAACTGCTGGCAGGAGAAAACCATGAAACTGTCTCCTTTCAACTGTTTATTAATGAGCAGAGTATCTCAAAAACTATTCAACAGACTTCAAGGAAATTTAAATTACATCAGTTGGAAAGCCGTTGACCCATGGTCCAAGGAGAAAACAATTACTATTTGGTGTACATAGCGCCACCACGTGGCCACTGACAAAGTGATTTACATTTTCACCTACAACTCTTGAAATTTGTGATGTACAAAATGCTTTTTTCATATTTATTAGTGGTCAATAGTGCACCCATTTCTGCTAACTTTTTTTTTTTGCCAGCCTGAGCTCATGGGAAGGCGTATAAATAGCACACTACTTTTAAGGAGATTTTGCGTGTCATACCTAGGCTCCTGACGGTGTATTAAATAAATAAAGTGTAAAATAGCCAATATGTCTTGTTTGTTCCTTGTTACTGATAGAGAGTTCAATCATCCAATCCACCAAACAACTCAAAACAAGAGTCAGTACCAACAGGAGAATACACTGTTTACCATAGGCAGAGCATTTTTGGCAAATTTGTCTTGGGCGCTACCCACATAATCAGTTGTGCTGCTCATCCCACAAATGCATGATCCTTACAAGTTGGACATCATTGCGAAGGTAAATAAACAGGCTTTCCAACGATGTAAAATACAATGCCAATTATTGTAACAACAGAGAAATAATTGGCCAAACAAAAATGTCCAAACTTTTTTTTAAGAGTTTAGAATAACTTTTAGAGGATTGCGCAACCCTGGCTGAGGTAAGTGTTCTCTGGGTGCTTCCTTCTTTTGTTTGTTTGTTTATGTTTGGCAGTAATGGCCTGAGTTTGTTTTATTATTTATTAATTATTTTTTTAATTTCATACTTTTACCATTTTTTGCACTTTTTAGTATTTGAATGCAGTTTATATCTCTCATCTTTTATGATTTATTAGGTCTGTTTGTCATGTTTGTGGACTCCTGTGGTGCTGTTGTGTTCAGATATCATTATAAAAAGGCCACAGACACATTACGTTCTGTCTGTTTGACGCACAGTAAAGCTTCCTCTATGAGAGGGTAAACTCATGAACCATCCATGTCAACCACACCTGTCCCCACGGACCAATCAGGAGCCAGAATCAGCACACACCACAGACACATGTCAGACTCACACATGGGGTTCAAGGACACAGAGGACTTGTTTTGCAGAGATGTAAATATGTGACCACGTGTGTATTGTGTTTACATATGGAGTTTGTGCACAGCTGATGAAATCAGGGTTTCGTTTGTCACTGGTTCTGTTGGCCTATATCTCAGCATTTCATTCATTTCAATGAAGAAAATTAAATTATATTGTTATTTTTAAAGTTTGGAGAGCCTTACCTCTCTGCTAAACAGCCTCGTCCTGCATTAGAAAAGTACGCAGTTAAAATATCCAAAGAGCTGATAGGGAGAAGAAAACACTGAATTTGTCCAAAAAAAATAATCTCCTTAAAATTCATCCAAATCATTTGTTTCACACAAAGTTCCTGCAGTTTTCACGATTTCTGTTCTTTTATTTTTATGCATTGAATATAATGTGAAATTTCCATAAAATATGTCACTTAGTCTGTTCACTCAATGATAGAAAAGGGGTCCCTTAAGGAAGAAATGTTGGGATCCACTGTCATATATTATTAATTGTGATATAAGTATGTATTATCGTTATTATACATTATAAATTGTTTACTATGCGTATCATTTTTACATTAAAATGTTCTGTATTTTCACTATCATAAAGTTGTTTGAGATTCATAAAACACCTGTCAGAACACCTGTCATGAACAAAGGTTTCCTTTTTCAAACTAAAACTAAAATTAAAACAAAATTCAAAGCAATTTTCATTTTTAGTTAATTATTTCATTTAATTAAATGATGTTCAAGTGTCCAGAGAAGTAAAAACATGTGTTTCACACTCGTTCCTCTCCGGTCAACTGAACCCTTTTCTGCATGATCTGTCTTGAACTTATCGGTTTTGGTATCAAATATAACATTTCATTCATATCTGACTAAAATCTGTGTTAGTGTGACAAATCTGAGTCAAGGTTTTAGCAGGTCGAGTCTGATGTCAACAAATCTGACCTCAGTCATTACAGTTAACGGACCGGAGAGTTTGAGTTACTGAAATGTGATACAGAAACATGAGATGCATCATCAGCAAACACGTGTGAGACACACTGCCTATGTATAGATATGTAGGTCATCTGGCAATGTTTTTCTTTTTTAAAATTGATTTTTGTAAACCTCAACATCTTTAGAATTTGTCTCTCTCGTTGGCAAAATTATTAATTTATTATTGTGCAAGTAACAATGTGAAGGAACGCTCACACATAGATTTCAGTTTCATCACTTTAGGTCCACGCATGTTTAGGCTAGCTTAGCACAAAGACTGTAAGTAGGGGGGAACTGCTAGCCTAGCTCCATCAAAAGTGGAAAAAAAACTTTAATTTAAATATTTCACTTTCCTTATTGGACATGTGAAGGAATAGAAATGTTAAAAGGAAACATACTGGTCAGGTTAAACACACATCTCTGTACTGAAACTCATATCCATCCTCTCTGCTGACGACAGCAAACAAGAGGAGTTCCCAAAACATCTGACTGTTCCTTTAACCTGAACTAGTGGTGTGGCAGATGCATTTCTACAGCAGTCACATGTCACATGTGACACATGTGCTCAAGGTATCATGTCAATACAACAAACTGGCATAGTGCAAGAACTGTTTTTGTTTACCATAATAAAAACACCCTGTTACTCTCTTTACCTGTTTGTTATCTTAATTTCTGCCTCCTTCATCTTTAAAGATCTCTGTCTTTTATTATTTCTAGGAGAAACATTAGGATTTAGACATTTATTGATCCTCGAGGCGAAATTAAATTTGTTTTCACTCTATCGCTATTTGTACACATTACACACACACAGGCCGGAAATTCATACCACACATGCACAAACAGGACTTATACACATGCATTAATGGAGAGATGTCAGAGTCAGTTGGGGGTTTGGTGCCTTGCTCGTGGGCACCTCGGCAGTGCCCAGGACCTCTCCACTTACCAGCCACCCCAGGAGCTCAGTCCGGTTTGGTTTCTATATATATAACCCAGAGTTCGTAGTACTGTAGCTGGTGGACACTGGAAGCCTGACTTGTCTATGTATAGTTAGTAGATGGTGTAGATTTCCTCTCCACGATCAGGAAACCCTACTAAACAAATTTACACTCTGATCTTGTTACAGAGCTCAGCACAAGGACCTACCTCTTAACCTAAAGTGAATAATGACCGAAGATACAAGAGTCTAAACTATCAATATATATTTAACACATGTTCAAAAAAATCATTGTATATTTTAAATGAACTAGCAGTTCATAGAAGTTCTTGCTTGTGTCCCATTGGTGGAAATGGGATGTTAAAAGGTTAAATAATTAAATTGATTAAATTCACTTCCTTTAAATGTTAACAGTATATGCTTTAAAGGTCCAGTGTGCAGGATCTGGCAGTATCTAGCGAAGGTGAGGAGATTGCAACCAACTGAAGCCTCTCCCGTGTGCCAAGCGTGTTGAACAACTACAAAGGACGACACAAAAACGGGAATGTCCCTCTATGACATGGGAATAATGATTGTTTTCCAAGAGTGTGACTTCTGAAGAAGAAGAAACCAAAAGACAGACGTAGTTGAAGTGATGGGGAAGGAAGTCTGATGAGTCAATGAGAAACAGAAATTTACTATTTTTTTTTCTTTCAATTTCCTTCTTGGTAATTTTCCACTAAGTGTGAAAACGTCTTCGTTATCAGCGTCTTATCTCAGGGTGGAGTTGGTCTGTCAGGGTGGAGGAGTAAGAGGAGGAGGAGAGGGGGGTGTTCTCCAAAACAAGTGTGAAACATTAACTATGATGATTTTATGGAGACTTCTATATGTATATATGTATCTATATAATTTAACCCCTTAACATTCAGTTTCTCCCTTTTATTTCCCTTCAGTATCTTTAGGGTCGTTCTTTATATTTCCACATTTATTGTCTTATTCTTTTATTGTTCTTATTCTCTTTATTATTTTTTTATGGCACTCTCGTGACTCCATAAAGCGAGGAGCTCCCCTCAGTAAATCTACTTTCAGTATCCCAGCGGACGTCACCTCACAGTGGGAACGTCCGGAGTTTGAACCCGTTTATTTGCTCTCCTTGTGTTTGTGTCTGGGATTCCTGCAGGTGATCTGGTTTAGGTATTACACGTTAATTATTACGTGTGCAAGCTATCAGGAATCCTCCTGCCGCTGCCCTTGACCACAGCGCTGACCTCAGGAGTCAGCAGAGTTTATTATATTAGGTGAGGACAAATATCCCCACAGGGATCAATAATAAAGCTTTACTTAACTTTAGAAAACCACAGACATAACTGGAAAACCATTTCCTTTTTCTAGCCAGATTTTATTGTACTTCTGTTCCTATTATTGCTGTTTTAACACATTAGCTGTTGTGAAAAGTCACGTGACCCAGAACATTGGTTGCCAAACCATGTCTCCTTCAGATCCTCTGTCTCAACGTATCATGTGATATGACTGGAAGCTACTAAAATGTATGGGAATCTACCCTCACGTTGGGATCCACTAAAATATATATGCTCTCATTAAACTACTTATATGTATAAACATATGTGTATGTTTATATATGTCTATATAAATGTATATGTATAAGTGTAGATATGGAAATGTATGTGTATATGTAAGCAGGTATCCATTGTGTAGGTAAATTAAACTAATGTACAAACTTGAATACAACATCCAACCTAGTTGTTATGTCTCCCCCCTTTTTCTATTTATTTTCATCTATTTTTTATTTTTTTATTTTATTTTTTATAATTTCTAATGCTGATGTTGTTTTTCTTTTGTGTACATCTTGTGTTCGTTTCTAAGCTCATTACTTTAAAGTTTGTTTATAAACTTTTGTAAGTATGAACTGTAAATTGTATATATGAAAACAATCTAAAAACAAAATACTTTTAATTCCATTTTACCGTTATAACCTTTCCTTATTATGTTTCACCAAATAGATATAGATTGTGTTTGGCTTCAGAAAAAAAATGTTTTATCATATTATGTTTTATTGTAAAACTAAAACTATACTGAATATTTTAATGTTGAATTCTATGTTTGTGTTGTGGCATGAAAACTGTTGTAAAAATGATAAACATAATACAGATGTACTATATATCTTATATAGAAATAATACTTTTACATCATACAAGTTCATTAAACATTAACACTGACGTCTATAGACATAGTTTAGGCTCCTTTATGAGATTATGATTATTGTCTGAGAGGGTTAAAGTTGACAGTGCTAAAACTAAATAGTTTCTGGCAGTCAATATTTAAAACCTTTTCAGATGTTTTGGAGAGAACCTTCTGCTATTACTGCAGTATTTGGAGTAGCACCACCAGACATACATCTTAGTCACCAGGCAAAGAATATGAATATCTCTTAGCTAGACGACTTATACCTCTTAAATGGAAGGAGAAGTATCCTCCAACCTTTAGGATGTGGTTTAAAGATCTCATACATCATTTGGTATTGGAGAAGATTATCTATACTACAAGAGGATGTGCTCAGAAATGTTATGCTAGAAATAAACTCTGTTTAAAAAAAAAAAAAAAAGAAATGTTATGCTATATTGAGACCTTTTTTAATCTATATAGAAAAAATGGATACCACTGACACTGAAGTTTTAAACTGCTTACCCCATATTACATATAATTCACAACTTATACTCAGTTTTGTTTTTTTTTAATTATTATTATTAAATTTACTTACTTATCTTTTTTTTGGTCCTTTCCTTTTTCCTTCTTTTTATTTTTCTTTTTTTGTATGTGTTTCATTTATGTTTCTATCGGACTGAATTAATTTATTTGTATAAATGTAATTGTTTATGAAATCAACTCTGCTTATTTAATGGTGCAGTAATATTGTTATAGGGATGGGGTGGGGGGATATAATTTAATTTCAAGCTCATTAAATTCATAGAGAACAGATGTTCTAATGAAGAGATGAGGAGTTTTGTTGTGAAATAAAAATCTTTGAACTGAGCCACGTTGGTTTTTAAAAAAGCTGACTTTTTCAGAATGAAACGGATCACTTTATTATAATTGATATGTTCTGTTTTAGTATATTTGTTTTACTCTATCTGCTTTTATTGTCTGATGTTCTGTTTTAACAGTTACCATATCTTTTACTTTATTTATCTGCTTTTATTGTCTTGTAAACCACTTTGTAACATCTGTTACAGTGCTATATACATAAATGCATTATTATTATTAATACAATTATTTCTGTGATTAATTGGATTTTGTACAGAAAACCAATAAAAAGACTGAGTAAAAAAAAAAAAAAAAAAAAAAGTTGACTGGAGTCTGTGTGTGTATTTTTGCTCAGCTCTCCACCTCATGGCTCATTTCCATGACGGTGTCTCCTGATTGGCCAACAAAGCTGTTCAGTGGATTCATACTTTGTTCTGATTGGCTGCTTGTGCCAACGTGTGTCTGTAGCACTCTTTATCAAAGCACACACTCATGTAGGATCTGCTATTCTTTCTCAGAAACGGATCTGTCAGCTACATTGTCAATAAAAACTCAGTTGTTTTCCTCCTCTCTGTTAGTGAGGATATAAAGTTTTGACTTTCTTGGCTGGATGAGAGACGCTCAGCTGGAGTTTGGAAGAGTTGAAGATGCAGCAGACCTCTAAGAGCTTTCGGTTGGATGATTTCCTCGCAGGATGGATTGGTGGTGAGTGAAGTTATTGCCAGCCTTTTATTCTATTCATTGAGAGGCTCTGTTGTGTGTCCACTGGGTCAGTGTGGGGGGATGGTGGGTTCATGCACTCAATAACTTCTAATAGCTGCATGTTTGTTTGGATTAAATATCATCTGTGCATGGAGGAAAACAGGTTTAGAAACAAGCACAAGCTGCTATTTTCCTTCAAGAAAAATTATATTGCAGGAAAACTTCCTCATGTATCCACATCTAATGTAAACAATGGAGAGAAACACCCCCCTCCTCTTTCTCCTTCTCCTTCCACACTGATAAATAAACACTCTCACCTCCAGTGTTTTACCCCTGGACTGAGATAAAGGGTCTAAATGCGTTATCACTTCCACAAATGCGTCCAGAGAGACTGTCTTTGCAGGACTGATTATGTTCAAGTTTTAATTCTAGTGAGAAAACGCCTTTTTAAGTGGAATACATGCAATGACAGGCTCTGACCACTGGGGGCGCTGTTGTTGCTGCATCAGATTTAGCTCCACAAACAACAAAAAAGTAGGTCTCTGATGCTGAGACCATGTTTTGTTTATTCACACAAGGTGGTCCTAACACAGCTGCAGCTCTTCCAAGTGTATTTTTTTTATTAAAAAAAAAAAAAAAATCAATAAAACATGAGTAGAAAGAAGCAGTGAGTCAGAGAAATCTGGTTTCAAGTGTTGCATACAGATCAAATGAAAAAAAAGGATCAGTTAATAAAACAAAAAGTCAGATTTCAGATCTATGTAAACCAGAACTAAAAATGACTAAGAGAAATTTAAAAGTGGTTTTATCTCGTGACTCAGATTTTTGAGTTTTGGTCGACTTAGTTGAATGCACACAAACACATCAGTTACCCTGTTTTCTTACTCTCTTACTTACCTTAAACAAAATATCACAAATTAGGAATGTCTGGGAATGATATTGCAGTAAATCCATAAGAGATGATGTGCATTAAAGTGATTATAAGATCAATATTGAGTGGAAAGAAGCAGCGGCTCAAAAAAATCAGGTTTCAAGTCAAATGAAAAAGTTAAAAGTTCAAGTGCAAAATTCAAGAAATCTGACAATTTCAACAAACAGTTCATTTAAATGCATTAATTGTCTTTCAGTGAATGAACTAAGAGTCATAGTTGAGTTGAAGCATCTTGTATTCTGCTGTTGACCCATAAGGACCCTGTAACGGACCCTGGTCTGGGCTCTCACATTACAGAATATTAGGAAGTCCTTAGAAACCTAAAGGAATCTCATTTACAGACACTATTTGAAATGTCTTAAAACAATGTGCTGAATCTGTTAAGTTAACAAACTTGGATGGGTCATGCAAAGCAAAGTTGTATTGTTGCATTTGAAAATGCTCTCCTCTAGGAGACAGTTGTGTGTCCTGCAGGGTGGAGAGCTGTGGCAGCAGTTGAGAGATGAAACTCCTTTTTTCTTCACTTTGTGCTTCAGTAACTAGTAACTTTACCTGAAATACAGAACTGAAGTCCAGTCGACACACAGCAGACCTGGTCGTACTGGTTGTTAACTGAGTTTCCAGATCAGATACTGTAGGCTGTGTGTAATGGAGTGTGCTGTTTGTGCTTGCTGGGTATTTAGAGGTGGTGAGGAACACACACAATGCACAGAGAGCAGTTAGGACATGGACACATAATAAGGGCACAATGGTTTATTTCTGCCCCGGGGGTCCCATGATGGCAGCCCAGTTTGACCAGTTGCTTTCTGCATCGCCTCCTAAAGAACTCAAAGCTTACTGAAATGTGTTTCAGTACATCTCTCTCTCTCTCTCTCTCTCTTTCTGTCTATTTAATTGAGTAAACGTTAATGGCAGGAAGTGTGACACAAACCAAAAGCCCATAACATTTACTTCATGAGTGATATGAAGTGGTAGTTTTTGGTTGAATGACATTCAGTTTCAGTATGTTGCTGTTTTATCTAAGGAAGGAATCAAAATGTCAGAAAGAAATCAGAAAGGTTTCCTCATTCAACATTTGTAGTTGAGTTTGACTTTACAGCAAATATAATCTTTTCCTCCTCACCACTCACCACTGAAGCATTAATCTCTTTTGTTTTCTTCCTCTGGTATTTTGTGTACTCATTTCATGTCTGTTTTTCTTTGTGTTTTGGCTGCAGGAGCTTCCAGCGTGGTCGTGGGCCATCCGCTGGACACAGTGAAGGTATTAAAGACTCACGCCATCACTTCACTACATCATTCCTAAACTCTTAACAACTGTCTTGTCTTAATTATAGTTGTTATATAAGAGCACAGAAAGCTGCAGCTGATCAAGATGTTGATTTTTATTTGTTCTTCGTGGCACATTTTGGTTAATTGTTGCAATGCACGAGCAGTTTATCGTTGCGCAAGACCTAATTTGCCACGTTGAATACATTATTTCACCATTTAGTCACACTGAGGAGAACTTAGAAAGGTTTCCACTGAAAAGTTTTGTATTTTTTGGGGCTCTAATCCACATTGAAGCAGGCTGGTATGTGGCATGTCTCCAGTTAGGTGTTGAACAATCATCCACAATCACCAACACAATCATCACAATCATCAGCATATAGACACAGTTTGAAGTTAAGGTTGGGGGTTCACAAAAAAAAATCTAGCTCTATATAATGTGTACAACGCAGAGAGGTTTCATGTATTGGGATGTGTGTAGCCTACATATTACACCCTACAAACAGAATGCAACGCCAGTATAAGCGTCAGTGACAAAATCAGTTTGATTGTTTTCTATTGGAATGAACTAACCGGCCATGAGCGACGAAGCGCTGCGCAATGTGCCGTTATGAGCTGAACTTTTGTCAGACGCCGTTTCTATTCATCCCTGCCGCTCGCGTTGAAAGCACCGCAACGGGCGAGGAATGGCTGATTGGTTTCGATGAAATGAGGAGTTATCTGTACGATGTCTCCTCATTTCACTACAAAAAACCTAAATTAGGTGACAGCTGGTTTGAGGGAGATCACCAGGAGATCACCTGAAAGTTTACTGAGGCCACTGTTGGCTGTATTGTATGTCATTTTCAGTAAATATCGCAGTATAAAAACCTGTGTTTTCTGATTAAGAAACACAAACGTCGGAAGATAGCAAGTAGCCTATTCACCCATCTTTTAATTTTTTTCTTTCTTTCTTTCTTTCTTTCTTTTTTTCTTTCTTTCTTTCTTTCTTTCTTTCTGCTGCTGCAACAACCAAATCCCCCCACTTGGAATCAATAAAGGTGTATCTTATCTTATTGGTTAATGCAAGTTAAAAGAGGTGCTCACATTATACTGTCCAGTGATATTTATCTTCGAAGTTTGGATTTAAAAACGCAGGATCCTGTTTCAGTCTTTCTGTTCTATCTATTCTTTGATTGTATTTTGTTATGAAACTAATTGGTGTCTCTCTCTCATCCAGACGCGGCTCCAGGCGGGGAAAGGCTACAAGAACACTCTACACTGCATCCTCACTATCTACAGGAAGGAAACGGTAAACGTTCAAACTCCTTAAACCTGTCTGTGTGGTTGTGGATGCAGTACCAATCATTATGTGATGAATGTTTTGGACATTGATATTCGATAGTAAAAACATTATATGTTGGGGTATTTTCACCTTCATTTGACACTGAAGAAACAGACAGGAAACAAGGGGAGATGGAGAGGGGCAGAGTTGGACTGGGACAAAAAAATCGTCCCAGACATTTTGACCCAGACCGGCCCACCACAATCTATCACACACACCACATCTTCACGCCCACCTATGTATAGTCTACCAACCATGCCACTCCAGCCAAAACACTAAAGCCATGTGAGGTGTAAGACGGAATCAAGGAAGATTATGAAAAAGTAAACATGTTAAATACCTTTAATTTGGTTCCTCTGGCACATTCTAACGTCATTATTCCATCACATACTGTACACTGATCTTAATTATTGCATATTGTAATGAGTTTGCCTGCCTGTTTTTAAACATGTAGTGATTTATTGTAAAGGGTAATTGGCCTTCTAGTGTGTTTTAGCCCTCATAGTCTGTAAAGAGCTATTAATATTTAAAACCACGCCTACTCCTGACTGATCACAACTGATTAGACCTTATTTATTATGTTTTTATTAATTTGTTGACAGCTTCACTAAGGTTTATCAAGACATGCCACAAGGATGGTTAGTATAAATAAAGATAATTCATTAATTTGTTCATTCATTGAGCCCATAAACGTCTGTGTGGCGTATATATGGGAAATGCAGCGCTCTCACTGGACTTTTTTAAAATGCTTAATGCGCAATCACCAAGTTGCTGCCACCGATGTCTTCTGGTTCCAATTCTTAATGTGTTTCGTTATAAGTTATTTTGCTAATATTTGCCAAACACACATTCATATAGAGCATATGGAGATATGATACAAACAGATAGGCACGTTTCTCTACCATCATCAGCTTAGTATCAATTTAGAAAAATGAATCAGAACCCAGGCTGCAGTGTGAAGATTCATACATATGTTGAACACCTGTAATCATTAATACAGATGTTAGGTGTGAAGAGGTCAGTCACAGGAAACAACCAGCTGCAGGAAGGCAAACAACTAGACACACAGTGTAGACATGCAGCAGTGAAAACTAAATAAATGGAATCGTCATTTTACATGTTTTATGTGAAATTCACGACAATCTTGCGCTACTATGTTTTGTAATTCCCCTTCGATTTGTCTCAGTAACTTCCGTTTCTGTGTGTTTACACACACTAAACTATGTGTTTTTCCACCATTTTCCAATCCTACATTATATTTAAGTCTATCTAACATTGTAATTGTTGGTTGCGTATGTTTATACAACATTTGATTCAGTTTAAATCTATTCTAGTTCTTGTTCTGCTGCTTTAGTGACCCAGTTTCCCCCGCAGGAATGCTTAAAGCTTCCTTTCTATCTTGCGTTAAGTGCCAGCTCGTGAGGTCATTTGTTGAATCATAAAATGATGATGAAGGATAGTAGACTGTAGTCTGATAGTAGTCTGATCATTTGTGTAATCTGAATCATTACAGCAATGCATTTCCAGTGAGACAGAGAATGATTGACTCATGTCGAGTTGTGCAATTGAGAATTGAAGAAAAGTTTCCACCACCTCTGTTTAAGTCAAGGCTGGCAGTGTGGTATGCATCCTTGCGGTTGGCACAGAGGATGTAGAAACTTTTGTTGATGCAGGCACCAAACAAGTGTCGCTCCCTGTAAGGAACCACCGGTCTGTTTTTCTCCATAGTCAGATGATTTATTCTGCAGCGGTCAGCTGTGTTTTTAGTTTCAACATGTGTCTCCCAGACTCCAGCTTTCCCCCCACTGAGAGTGAAGACTTTCCACAAAGTAAATACTCAAAATATTTGGCATCAACTTCCCCCCATTTTTCATTTTGTGCAGTGTTAGCACACTCCAGTGTAATCTGAGCATACTTACAGTTTCTGGGTTTTACTTTCTTTTTCTTGGGATCACTAATCACTTCCAGTAATCGCTCTCCTTCCTGTCTGGTTCTCAGGTCAGTGGGTTTTTTAAGGGCATGTCGTTCCCGTTGGCCAGCATCACGGCCTACAACTCACTGGTGTTTGGCTTCTTCAGCAACACACAGAGACTCATAAGCAAGTATCGCTATGGCGACGGGCGGCATCCCTGCGGCATGGTGGACCTGACTGTGGCCAGCATGCTGACTGGTCTGGTGTCGGTGGGCCTGGGAGCCCCGGTGGATCTGGTCAAGATCAGACTGCAAATGCAGACGCAGATGGTTCTAGCAGGTAAATCAGTGTTTTCTCTTTTGGTTCATGGATTTTAGTTTCTCCCCCCCGGGCAGCAGAAGGAAGAACTTATTGCTTTCCTAAGAATGTATTCCAAAGCTGAAAACAATATGAGTCTGGTGTTGTTTTTGTTTTTTTCTGGTTTTCTGGCACATGATCAACATAATTGCAGATAAACAACAATCTTGTCAACGCCTGTCCAGACCCAGCCGGTTCCAGTCTGCTGCAAATGGTTTTAATTAGTCCAGTTGTTTTCGCAAAAACATAAAAAAGAATAAGAGATCTAAGAAGAAAATATATGACAAATCTAACTAACTTGTTTGGATGAACGGTTGTTGAGAAAGTTGCAAGCAGGCCGAGCAGTCGGATAACATCACAGAGAATAGAGTGCTGCAGAAATGAGTCCTAAAACCTGGAAATGAGTTAGCATTTTACCACTTCCGGTTCCCTCGTGTGGGAATTAATTGAATTTTTGAATGGGTTTTTAATTAGATGCCTAAAATAAGGTCTGTGGTTAACACAAGCTAAAGAGATTAGAATACATATATAATATACAATGTAAAATACGACATAAAATACGTCAGTAAATATCCCACTCTGGAATTTTGAAGCCTTTATGTGTCTCAACAAAAGCAGTTGCTAACAAGTGGCTAAATGAAACTACTAAACGTCATCGCGCCGACTCGTCCTCCTTTACAGCCTCGTTGTGTATACTCACGTTCATGTGACCGTGGTGTAGTTCGTTTATAGCCTAACGTTAGCTTTTTACTTCTGGTGATTGCATTCACACATTAAAAATCATAAAAGTGGTGTTCATTTGTGAAGATTATCTTGCTGAACAAATCGTGTCAGTATCATAAACGTGTATTTGCCACCTAAAGCTTATTTTCTGCAATAATCAAAAACCCAATGGAAAAATCCCATTGACCTTTTGTCAAGGGAACCAGGGCGATGTTAACTTCCTCGTTGGCCTACAAAAATACGTCATCCCTGCAGCACTCAATAGCTGTTTCCTGTGAGAAGACACAGACTAGATGGTTCATGTCCTGTCATTTTCAGTAAGCTAATCACAATGTCCGTCAAACTGTCAGTCTTTGTGAAGCAGTTCATGGTTGTCAAATAGCCGAGTGTCATTATGATTCTTCAACCCAGTGCTGAGAGGAGACTTAACAAATATCACGATCCCAGTTAGTCACTGGGTGTGACAAAATAATATCCCTTTAGCATCAAACACTCTGCTGTCTCAGAATGCAGCTGTTAAAGGTCAGCTGTATCCTCCTGCTGTGGTCAGCTGTGATTCATGCCAGTACAACGGACTCCCAACTATTGTTCAACACTGAAAACTGGTCACCACTGGGAAAAGTATCAAAACATCCATAGAAGAGTATCAAACAACAACTCCTGCAGCGTCCGTCTGTTTGCTCACTATGTTCAAAACACTCGTACGTTCACCAAAGAATGGCAAAATATGGCAAAATCCACTGCGTCCATTTAGAGCTGCAGCTATTGATTAGTTACCTGATATGGATACATAGTATTGTGTTTAAAAACAAAAGTAAATATGAGAAACTAGAACATGCTACAGCCAAAAAAATATGTATTACTTTTGCTGAAAACTTGCAATTGAAACTTTTAGAATAGCTTAAAGGGATAGTTTTGGTGTTTCCCAGTGTGGTTGTATGAGGTACTTCTCCATAGTCGGTGTATTACCTACAGTAGATGACAGTCAGCACGCCTCCAGTTTGTAGAAACAGACAGGAGTACCAGCACGGGAGCAAAGCAATGAACTGCTGTGGATGGGGGCAGCAGCAACACAGATTTTAGACACTTAAAAAAATCAATATCAATTTAAGTTTATGCTATATTTAGAATATTTTCACCGCTTTACCTTGCTGTCAGACA